>CAUYQG010063866.1:0-12341 GCA_963574415.1 Tarsius wallacei
TTTTGCAGCCTGTTGGTTCTTCACTGGGTCTCTTAGATGGCGACTGTGTACCATGTTGCCCTCTTCATGGGTTGACCTGAGGAGAGTTCCACACCACGTGTGGCAGAGAGCAGGTCACGCACATGACTTGCTCCTTCCCAATGGGTCTTGAGATACTGTGCTGATTGCCCTGGGGATAGAGAAGCAGACCTCTAGACCATAGAAATAACTGGAAAGAAAGCAAAAAACTGTGGCGCTTTTGTTTTTCACATGATCAAGATGTTTTCCTCGGAGACTATAGGCCACTGAAACTACACTTGACATTACATTAATAATTCAACAAAGCACATTTATTGTTCACAACCAGCCTGTGGCTTCAGCAGCTAATGACACCTAAGGAAAATGTACTTCAACTTTCTTATCAAGAAATGGCCATGATTAGTCACTGCTCTGGAATGTCCCTGATGGTCCTGCCAGTTTTCATAGCCCATAGGTGAGATATGGACATTCTTATAAATGCCCCCATTTTGTGCTTTCACAAATTAAAAATGTTTTAGTGCTATGCTATAATTGCAGACAAGCTAGTATGCTTCTTATCTCACCTATAAGAAAAGGGAGTGGCCAGCATTCAGGAGTTAAAACTGTAAAAAGTTCCTGAGATAAGAACTCCATGTTTAAGCACTAAGCGTGGTTATTGTTGATTGCCACAAATTCTCACAAAGCAACCATGGGAACCAAACGGTTTCAGAGACTAGAAAAGTAGAAAGTCTGTATTGATAGACTACCTCAAAATATGTCATGCCTTTAGAAGGAAGAAGAGATTTTCCAAGTGTTTAAAATGAGCCATCCAAAATTTGTTTGTTGTAAAGAGAAAGCAGAAAATGTGTGACAGTTAAAATTGTAAACCAGTAGTTCTCAACTGGAGGTGATTTCCCTCCAGGGGACATTTAACAATATCTGGAGACATTTTGGTTGTGACAAGGGGAGGGGAATCATAGGGGATAGAGGCCAAAGATGCTGCTAAAACACCATGCAATGCACAGGAGAGACCCCTGCAACAAAGAATTATTTGAGCTGGGCAAAGTGGCAGAGGCCTGTAATCCCAGCACTTTGGGAGGCTGAGGCAGGAGGATCACTTGAGCCCAGGAATTTGAGACCAACCCGAGCAACATAGTGAGACCTCATTTCTACAAAAAATGAAAAATCAATCAGGTGTGGTGGCACAGACTTCTCCCAGCTACTTAGGAGGCTGAGACAGGGTGATCACTAAAGCCCAGTAGGTCGAGAATGCAGTGAGCCATGATCATGCCCCTGCACTCCAGCCTCAGCATTAGAGTAAGACCCTATCTCCAAATACATAAAGAAAGAATGTTCTGGTCCTAAATGTCAGTAGTGCCAAGGCTGAGAAACAGTGAGCTAAATAACGGCTGTGGGAGCATCCAGCCCTGGGCTGACCTCTTCCACGAAAAAATTTGTCTTCCTGTTGTTCCTGAGAACTGAGACTATTTCCTACAGATTTTATAGAGAAAAACTCCTTTACTTTTCTACAGGTTTAGTCTGGGCTATGTTCTTTTTACATAACTCTCAAGTTATTAGATAATTCAGTCCCTCAATCATCAGGCCAGGTGCTTGAGAGATTGTGGGTGGGAACAACAGCCACCAGGCTGACCAGAGTGTCATTTTTCAGCTCATGGGGTTGGCTGTCAGTGAATGCACAGCTGTTTTGAGGTGATAGGGGAGCAGAAGAAAGACACCGGGGATGCAATGCCTTCACACCTCAACACTCACTCAGGGAAAGGGAAAGGTCACTCTTCAAATACTTGCCAAGTGTGAAGCTGCCCGGCAGCAACTACAGAACCTCCCTTTCCATCTTTCTTTTTTTTTTTTTTTTTGAGTTGGAGTCTCACTCTGTTGCCCAGGCTGGAGTGCAGTGGCCGCTCCTGGCCACCGCAGCCTCGACCTGCTGGGCTCCGGAGATCCTTCCACCTCAGCCTTCCAGTAGCTGGAACTACAGGTGCGTACTACCACGCCCGGCTGATTTTTTATTTATTGTAGAGATGAGGTCTCGCCAAGTTGCCCAGGTGGGTCTCGAACCTGCAGTCTCGGGCAATCCACTCACCTCGGCCTCCCAAGGCTTGGGATTACAGGCTGAGCCACCGAGCCCAGCTCCCATCTTTCTTCTTTGTGATTTATTTCCAAGTTTATTTCATTTATTGAGTCCTTACCATTCCAGTCCCTGATATAACTACTGCTCATAATACCAAAAACTCAAATGATTTTAAGAATACTTAAAGAAAATTACAAAGTTCTATAGGTATTTACATTTTGTCAAAAAAAAAAGCTGGACTAAGGAGTTCTTCCTTCGATTTTATATATTTATATCTTACAAAGTATAAAGTGAATCTACCTTTTTATGCATTTGTCTATTGAAAACTGTAAAAATATACAAATTCATTATCAATGCTGCCCAAATGTTAATGTTCTAAATTTTGTTCTCTGTAGAAAGCTTTTGCTTCGTCTTTGAAAGTTTCCCCGGGTTTGGGACTTCCTAGTGTAGGTATGTCGATCCATAGTGGGCAAAATCACCTTCACTACTATAAATGAGCCTCATTATATGAAATGGTTGTTAAGCTAAATCCCCCTTGGTCAGCCTGTAGGAAAGCAAGTTACTTTCCATTAACGTCTCTTCAAATACTTCTGTGGAACTCACTGGACCAAAGAGTCAGAAGGTAAACTCAGCAGCCAGACTGCCTGGATTCAAATCCTGGCTCTGTCACTAACATTCTGGGATCGTACAACCTAGGACAGATTACTTCTCTCCCGATGCTTCCATTTTCTTACCTTCAAAATGGGGATGGCAGTCATAGTATTTTCCTCAGAAGGTGAGTCTAATGACTAAATGAGCTAATGCATTTAACTAGCATAGTAAGTGCTCATATGTGTTAGATATTGTTTTGTATGTAATTATCTGTATTTGTTCTAAGGAGAAGACTGATAGCTGGAGCCATTGCAACTTGCGCAAATGCGATGTAGTATAAAGACACTTAATTCTTATCATCTTGTGTTCCTTGAGATAGTTATCTTTTTGAAATATATACTTTAGGATGGGCACAGAGGCTCCTGTCTGTAATTCCAGCATTTTGGGAAGCTGAGGTGGAAGGATTGCTTAATGTCAAGAGTTCAAGACCAGTCAGTGCAACATAGAGACACCCTGTCTCTACAAAACTCTTTTTAAGAATATTAGCCAGGCTTGGTAGTACACACCTGTAATCTAGCTACTCGGGAGGCTGAGGTAGGAGTATTGCTTGAGGCCAGGAGTTTGAGGCTACAGTGAGCTATGATCATGCCACTGTACTCCAGTCTGGCTGACAGAGTGAGACTCTGTCTCTTAAACAAACAACAACAAAACATACTTTAGAACTAGCAGAACTAGCAGAACAGAGATTTATTGATTTATGCCAAGTCATCTGACTTTTCATGCAGTCTAACCATATAAAATAATAAACCAAAAATGTGAATTAGTTGATCTCTAGGGTACATTTTGTCTCTAAAATGTCAAAAATCAATCTGGATTGAATTCCTCAAGGGTCAAAATCCATGCATGTTTGACACAGTGCTGGACAAAGTATTGCCAGTAAACATTAAACAGATTTGGATATAAATGTCCTCTTATACAACTCAGATGTGGGTTTTAAAAGTAATGTTGCCGTGGTGATAAAAGCATCAATGTGGCCAGGCATGGTGGCTCACTTTGGAAGGCAGAGGTGAGAAGATTGCCTGAGCCCAGGGTTTCGAGACCAGCCTGGGCAAGGTGGCAAAACCTCATCTCTACGATAACTTTTTTAAAAAAGCCCGGCATGGTGGCACATGCCTGTGGTTCCAGCTACTTAGAAGGCTAGGGCAGAAGGATCACATGAGCCCAGCAGGTCGAGGTTACTGTGGCTGTGAGCGTGCTACTGCCCACCAGCCTGGGTGACAGAGACTCCTACTCAAAAAAAAAAATTATCAGTGTGGAGGTGTATGTGAAAAGATTTATTATTTTGTAATGACTTCAGTGCTGTGGGCGCAGCAGTAGAGGATGACCTTGATGGCATTACCAGAGGGAGCGTCAATTAAAAACACAAGCAGAGAAATCAAGAGCCAGGGTTTGCCTAGGAAACCAGTGAATAACATTCAGCCCAGAAAAGAGATTTTGAAGCACCATTTTATTGCATGCTAGTGGGAGAGATAAACTCTTCTTATAGGAATTCTAAGAAAAGTTGCAAAAATAATGAGCACCCCAAATAAGATTTGGACTTGACACACATTGCCAGCTCCACACATCTCAGCCTGTATCCCTATATGTTTTATCTATTTATTTTTTGATTCAGAGTCTCACTATGTCACCCAGACTGGAGTGCAGTGGCACACTCACGGCCACTGCAGTTTCAACCCACTGGGTTCAGGTCATCCTTCCGTCTCAGCCTCCCAAGTAGCTGGAACCACAGGCTCATGCCACCACGCCTGGCTGATTTTTTTATTTATTGTAGAGATAAAGTCTCACCAGGTTGCCCAGGCTGGTCTCAAACCCTTGACCTCAGGCAATCCTCTCACCTCTGCCTCCCAAAGTGCTGAGATGACAGGCGTGAGCCACCACGCCTGGCCTTGTATCCCTTTCAACTGGCAGAGAGCAAGCAGGTACAGCATAACGCATTCCCCTAACTTGGGCAAGCAGAAATTATAATGAGCCCATTGAAGATAGAAATAGCAAAAGGAGGAAGCCATAAGGGTCCAACAGAATTGCCAAAGTTGTTGTGAGGACTGTACAGCTCAGCTAAGTGTCAACAATGAGAAAAACCTAGCAGAGTTGCTGAGAGGGGGAGGGTATATTTTCAGTGGCATAAATCCCAGAGCAAAACATAAAATAAGGAAAAGAAGTACTTCTCAATAGATGGAAAAGTTCTTGTTTTCTCTCTTTTTTCTTTCTTTTTTAGTTGAAGTCTCAGTCTGTGGCCCAGGCTGGAGTACAGTGGCACACTCATGGCCATCCCAATGTAGACCTGCTGGGCTCCAGCGATCCTTCCACCTCAGTCGTCCAAGTAGCCGGAACCACAGGCACATACAACGACACCTGTCTAATTATTTATGTTATTTTATTGTAGAGACGAGGTCTTGCCAAGTTGCCCAGCTGGTCTCGAACCTGCAGGCTCAGGCAATCCACTCACCTCGGCCTCCCAAAGTGCTGGGATTACAGACTGAACCACCGAGACCGGCCCAATGCTATATATTTTAAACAAAGAGATATTTTTAATTGTTAGGCTTGCTACTGACTTTGCTGCTTACCAGGGTGATGCAAGCTAACTGCTCTCAATATTCGTTCCCTTATCTGCAAAATGGGAGTAAAAACTTCTGCCTACAGAGTTACTGGGATTATTCATTACATACATATACATTAAATCACACACATCACTTTGTGCTGGGAGCTGGCAGGAATCCAATAAATGGTGTAGGAGGTTGCGGGTAGTGGTCTTAGTATGTTAAAATCTACTCTGACTCTGACACAATTTGCATATCTTTTCTCAAATTTGCTTACTGAGACTCAATTTCAAAATCTGCAAAAAGGGTGGAAAAACTATCAAATCTATTTGTGTGTGTGCATAACATTTATATATACATATATTTGTGCGTGCATGAAACATTTGAGGTTTGCAATGTACTCGTGAATATAAAACACCCTGGAAAAAGAAACGCCACTCAAATGCAAATAATGACTCATCATTCCCCACAGCTTTACTGACTAAAAGCGTCCATTGCTACGTCTCAGAATCTTATCCATTTCTGTTTTATGAAATTAAAATTTGATTCAATACATGTTTTGTGGACCTTATGGGGTCTAGGAGGTGAACAGGCCGAACTAGAAATAAACAAAGCCAGGAATCTTAAGCAAGAGTGTAGAGACCTATTCACTCCCACACCCGAGGAATTTATGACCAGTAAGTGTTCTCTAATGAGCACAGAACAAGAGCGTTGCATCTTCTCTTAATTAGTTTGACAGATATTCATTTAAATTTGAAAAGATTCCCAGGCTTGGGATAGCAAAGAAAAGTCTTGAATTCCTTTTGCATCTTAATTCTGTTTTTGTTGTGGTGGCTCTGGGAATGTCAATATCTGAAGACAAATAAAGCCCACGTCTTCATCTAGGGACCTCCTTCTCTCCATTTTCTCTTTACAACTGACTAGGAACGCCCGCGTTTTGGTTTGCAGCTGTGAAGTCCAACACACAAAGCACCGGGTCCAGCGATAATACTGTAGCGCCTGGTTTCTGTGAAGGCTGGATTTTTTCTCTTGGTTCCTGGAAGACAGAGTTTGAAGGCAGGCCCTAAATAACCTGCTTTATGTTAGAATAAGACACTACCTGGACATCAGTGGCATGAGCTACAAATCCCAATTGATGCATTCACTAGACTGTGATTTGGTTTTTACCCTCAGTACTTAAAAGCAACATAGTTACCCAGCCTTGGGTTATTCATGAGTAATCAGGGAGCCATGTCTACTCCCAAGCCCTACTCACCAATAGAAATACTACCCTATATCAGAGCTGTTAAGGTAGAGGAGGAGTGGCAGTGACTCACCCCCTCATCACACTCTCATCTCTAGCTGTGCAGCCCTTTCACTCTACAACCCAGCCTAGGTAAGGAGCCTGGGGCCTGAAATCCATCCCTGTCTCCTCCCATTACTGGCCCAGGCAGGCACCTGTGAGGCTGGCTGCAGGAATGGGCTAAGAGGTGCCATTTTCTCCTGCACAGAAAGAAAAGCCCTGCACGGACCTAACGGGATAGAGCTCTATCAAGGAAATGTCCAGACACAGCCTTAAAGGAAAGCACCCTTGTCTCCTCTCAGGCAAGCAAGTTCATGCACAAGGTTGGTCTGGTCCAGCTTCACTTGGCCAAGTGTGCCCCCTTCTACCACCCTTACCATGTTCCTCGCTGCCTAAGAGCAGATTCCTTTTACTTAAACAACTTGTCTTAATGAAGCCAGAAGATAATTTAACATCCAAGGAGAGGGGGCTGGGGTTTTGGTTTTTGTTTTTTACAATTGCAGTATACATGTGAAGATTTGCTGTGTAAGTAAATTGTGTGCAGATGAGGTTTGGGCTTCTAGCAGACTCTCTCTCTCTCCCTAGTAGGGACCTGGTACCAAAGGGGCAGTTGTGTGCCCCTTATCCACCCTCCCTCCCTCCCGCCATTAGCAGAGCCCAGAATCCATCATTCCCACCAGTTCAGGTGACCAGTGATCAGGGCCCACATGAGTGAAGCCATGTGGTATTCAGTGTTTTTGTTGTCATTGTTTTTGTTTTTTTGTGAGGGTTCACTGAGAATTATAGTCTCCACAAAATTATGGACTTCACAGCAACTTAGATGGATTTAGAGTCTATCATACTCAGTGATCTATCACAGAAACAAAGAACTGAGTACCACATGTTCTCACTCATAAGCAGACCCGGAACATTTACTATAATACTATAAGAAAAGAATTGATGGCAGCCTCTTCGGGTCCCCTCCCACTCTGGGAGCTTTTCTGTCCTCTCAATAAATTCTGCTTTCAAAAAAAAATAAAGGGATTGGCATTAGCGGGACACTACCAGGGGAGTGTGTTGGAGGGGGTCATATAACATCAATAAGGGTACCTGGTCTCAAACCAGGTGAAGTGGGGACCAAAGGGAGGCCCAAACTTTACCTGTATGATGACCACTTGTATACTTAATTCTGCATTGTACCCTACATCTTTAAAATAAAAAAATTTTTAAAAAAAGAATGATGATCTCCAGCTGCATCCATGTTGCTGTGAAGGACAGGATTTTGTTCTTCTTTGTGACTGCATAATATTGCATCATGTGTATGTACCCCATTTTCTTTATCAGGGGAGTGGTATTTTAGTTCTGATTGAAGAAAAAAATGGCAGAGTATGCAAATCATCGCCTGTTGCTCTCTCAGTCCATTGGCCTGGCCATTAGAGTATATTCTCTGGAAACCTTATTTGATTTATTGGACAGAGATGGTGTTGCATAGCATAGTGTCAGGGCAGAAAGCCTGTGGAAAAAGCCCTTCTTTACTACTTGGGGTAATAACTTTGAGCAAGTGACCTTGCCTCTTTGAAAGTTCATTTCCTCCTCAGTAACACAAAAATGATACTGTGAGGATCAGGTCAGTCAGTACACGTGAAGTGCTTAACACAATTACTGCAGGAAGAAGTGATTCTCTTAGACTCTGAACCAACAGTATTCGTTACCTGAGAACTTAATAGAAATGTACACTCTAAGGCTCCAAATAAAACACCCAGGAGTATGGGAAAAGGTATTTGCCAGTCATATGTCTGATAAGATGTTGATATCCAGAATATATAAAAACTTCTGGACCAGACACAGTGGCTTGTGCCTGCAATTCCAGTTACTAGGGAGGTTGAAGTGGAAGGATCACTTTAAGCCAGGGATTCAAGGCTTCATTGAGCTATGATCTTGTTACTGCACTCCAACCTAGGTGACAGAGCGAGACCCTGTCTCTTAAAAAAAAAAAAAAAAGAACTCCTAGAACTCAACAACAAAACAAGAAAAAAAAATGAAACAGACATTTCTTCAAGGAGGATATACAAATGAACAATAAGCACATGAAAAAACATTCAACATCACTAATCATCAGAGAAATGTCAATCAAAACCACAAGATACCTCCTCATACCCACTAGGATGGTTACTATCAAAAAACCAGAAAATAGCAAGTGTTGACAAGGATGTGGAAGAATTGTAACTCTTGTACACTGTTAAGGAATGTAAAATGGTGCGATGGTGTGAAAAACTGTAATCATTCCTCAAAAAGTTAAACATAGGATTACCACATGATCCAGGATTCCGCTTTTAGGAATATACCCCAAAGAACTGAAAGAAGGGTTTCCAAGAGACACTTGTACACCCGTGTTCACAGCAGCGTGATTCACAATTGCCAAAAGACAGAAGCAGCCCAGGTGCCCATCAGTGGATGACTTGACAAACAAAATGTGGGATGTGTGTGTGTGTGTGTGTGTGTGTGTTTGCTCACATATGTATATGCATATATATATATATATATATATATATTTTTTTAACCTTAGCAGAGAATGAAATTCTGACACAACACAAACTGCAATGTGGATGAGCCTTGAGGACATTATACTAAGTGAGATGAGCCAGTCACACACACACACAAAAACTGCATGGTTCCATTTACATGAGTGCCCAGAATAGACAAACCTGGAAGGACAGAAAGTAGAACGGTGGTTGCTCAGAGCGAGGGGAATGGGAGAACAGAGAGTTAGGGTTTAATGGGTACAGAGTTTCAGTTTTGTCAGATGAAAAGTGTTCTGTGGATGGACAGTGGTAATGATCACATAACAACGTGAATGCATTTAACACTACTGAGCTGCACCCTTAAAAGTGGTGAAGATGATATATCTTATGTATATTTCTTCACAATTTAATAAGGAGACTTGGTGGTGGCACTTAGCAACTCAAGTTTTAACAATCCCTCTGGGCAGTTCCGATGCTTCCTGAAGTCTGAGAAACGCTAATGGTGAGCAAATGTTTAATAAATGGTGGCCACTATAATAATTAGTATGACATATTCATCAGTGTAATATAAGCAATGTTCAGTATAGTTTGATTTAAAGTATACTTTTCTTATTTTACTATTCCTGATATTCTGATGCTGAAAACTAATAAGTTATATTTAGAAACCCTTACTGAGCGAATTGGGAGATAACATGAACAGGAGCACTCCCCAGCTGTTCAGCACATGGGAGAGGTTGTATGCTGTGTGTGCTTTCCTGGAAACTGAACAGAGAGGAGCGGTCACTTGTTCCTGGAGTCTACATTCAGCCTTGTGAAGCTGGGCATCATTTGTCCAGGCTCACAGTACATGATAGCTCATGGAGAATATTTCCAAACTCTGTTTCTGACCATGAATCTCTTTGAGATCACAGTCTTGCTTTTTTGAAAATTTTTTGACTCAGAATCTCGCTGTCACCCAGGCTGGAGTGCAGTGGCACACTCGGGGCCACTGCAGCCTCAACCTGCTGGACGCAGGTGATCCTTCCACCTCAGCTTTCCAAGTAGCTGGAACTATAGGTGCCCGCTATGACACCCAGCTAATTTTTTTGATTTATTGTAGAGACAAGGTCTCACCAAATTGCCCAAGCTGGTCTGGAACCCTTGGGTTCAGGCAATCCTCTCTCCTCGGCCTCCCAAAGTGCTGGGATTACAGGCTTGAGCCACCGCACCCGGCCTATGGTCTTGCTTTTTAACAAAGATCTGCAAAGCCAAGTACTGTTGTAAGTTTTTCCTTTCCTTGCAAATGGCCCATCAGAATAAATGTTAAGAGCAATGTGGTAGGCAATTAAGTCCTCGTGCCCATCCGACACTTCCTAATGCTTAATTATATAGGCAGCATCTAGAATACCATAGACTCACACCATTATATATTCTGCCTGGAATTAACAAGAAAAGAAATAGCATTAATTTATCTTTTTCAGTAGGTACTACAGAACTGGAAACATCTTGTCAACCTTGAGTTTAGATTTTCAAGCTTGTTTCAGGCAGCTTTCGCCACCTGGTACCCGTTTTGCTTTGTTTTTATTTATCTTCTGGAGGGCAAAGACTGAAGGGCTTTGAAGAATCCTCCAGGCAAGAAAGGGGAGTGTCTTCTGCAGGGAAAACTGGGTGCACTTTGTTTTTCTTCATAAAGGGCAACGAGGATATAATGTCAAAGCTACCCTTGACCATCATCTGTCAAACCAGAGCAAATACGCCAGTGCCCATCCTTCCTCCTTGGGAGACTAGAACAGAAGAGAAATACCATATGGTGGCTATCTGGCCAAAGAAAACCACCCTCCTTTCAGAAAAATGTTTACTTTGTTGCTCTCATTGAGTCATGTGCCATCAAGGTATAAGTCAGCATTTTGTGGAAAGGTTTTATTTGTTTAGCAAAACTGTAGCTGCTCATTCCGGGAGGTTTGAATTTCCTGAAGGTGGCTCTGAAGGTGATGCTTAGGCATCCTTAGCTGATGGAGGGTTTTTCTGATTTGAAGATGAGGATATGAGGATATTGAAGCAGCAGCAAAAAAAAAAGAGAGACAGAGAGAGCAGAGTGGTGAGCATTTTATTCTATGTATTAATATGAAATTTGGAGAGCAAAACTCTCTTTTATAGAAATCCTATTGTTTCCCGCTGTCCACTTTTATATATTTCCCAAATAGCCACATATTTGATACACTCTTAAAGTGATTCTTGTTTCATCTGTGTAATTTTTTTCCCAGTGAGATAAACCTTCGGGAATCCAGCCCTAACTTTTCCATGTTTTCTTTTGTAATTTGGGGTTTTATTTTAAAATGCTACTGGTGTCCCCACAGAGGGATCCTGATTTTCCTCTGCTCCAGACCTCGAGATTCCCCCTCTGTTCTGTTGACTTAGAGATCCAGAGGCAAAAGTGGACCAGGAAATCTCTGTGTAGCTTCTCGTTGATGACGCACTTACTTTCTCCACAGACCCAGCTGGGGCCTGAAATTCTGGCACTCATTATGGAGGTGCTGCTTCCGTCCAAGTTCAGTGGCATCTTTCAAGTGAGAAGCTATTGAACAAGACTCTCAAACTGTCTGTCCTCCAGTGTAAGAAGGGATGGGGGAGGGACTGGCTTGAAGAATTATAGGGTTTTTTTTTTTCATAAAAAAATTTTTGGTAAAATACACATAAGTAATTGACCATTTAAACTATTTTTAAATGCGCAGTTCGATGACATTAAGTGTATTCACATTGTTGTTCAACCATCACCACTATCCAGCTCCAGGGCTTCAAGATGATTTTTTAAAGTCACTTCTTGCCTCAGCTCCCAAATTCCAGTTGACTTTGTCCTCTCTCTCTCTCTCTCTCTCTCTCTCTCTCTCTCTTTCTCTTTCTCTTTCTCTCTCTCTCTCTCTCTCTCTTTCTCTTTCTCTCTCTCTCTCTCTGTCTCTTTCTCTCTCTCTCTCTCTGTCTCTCTTTCTCTCTCTCTCTCTCTGTCTCTCTTTCTGCTTCTCTCTGTCTCTCTGGTGTCTCTCTGTCTCAAAGTCTGTGTTCCTTTTCTGATTATTTAACTTGGAGAGTGGGAAGGATTTTTTTTTACACTGCATGATGAATGGTCTCAGTGGAATTCAAATGGTCTTAGTTGTTTTGGTTATTTTTTATCAGGAATGCTGGATTTTTTTCCTAAGAGTGATGGCAGGGGTGAAGGGGCAAAAGGGAGGCCCCTCTTCTGTGAGTCAATTTAACAAAAGAGAGGAAACAGTGGGGGTGATGTGAACCTCTCCCTGGACACATGCTCT
>CAUYQG010063867.1:0-20738 GCA_963574415.1 Tarsius wallacei
TTCTAAATAAGGTCACAATCACAGGGACCGGGCTTAGGAGGCAGCTTCTTTTATGGGGAGGGGCGGAGACACAATTTAATTCAAGATTAAACTCTGACCTTTTCTTTTTTTTTTTTGAGTTGCAGTCTCACTCTGTGCCCAGACTGGAGTGCAGTGGCCGCTCCCAGCCACCGCAGCCTCAACCCGCTGGGCTCCGGCGATCCTTCCACCTCCGCCTTCCAAGTAGCTGGAACTACAGGCGTGCACTCCCACACCCGGCTAATTTTTTGATTTATTGTAGAGATGAGGTCTCTCTTGCCCAGGCGAGTCTCGAACCCGCGGGCTCAGGCAATCCACTCACCTCAGCCTCCCAAGGCGCGGGATGACAGGCTGAGCCACTGAGCCCGGCCCTTCATTTCTTTATCTTCCTAGTTATGTCACAGGGTAGGAATTATCATTCTTAACTTTCTTGGTAGGTAAGTAATGTTCTTTGGGGCAGAAACATGGGCTCTATGTGTTGGGAGCAGATGTGATGTGGGGAGCAGACGAGCACTGTCACCGTTGCAGGCCTTGAGTATAGGCCCCAAGTGAAGGCAAGGTGTTGTTTTATGGCCCCAAGTTTGTAGACAACGTCTCGCTTGGTTACTCTGCATCCTAGCCAAAGGCGAGGGATGCAGCCTGCTACACATCCAGGTGCACATAGCATAAATAAAGCCTTAGCCACAAGATAACCGCAAAACAACTTGCCTTTAGGTAGCAACAAAATTCCGTTATAGCTCCCTCACAGACCTTGAATGCCTTCCAACTTTCTTTGCGCTTAATTATAAAATAAACATGCTAAGCTAGTTCGGTGCCAATTCTCCTCCATCAGAGGAAAGTGTCCCACCTGGCCCCATCTTTTCTTTATGTCTTTGTGTCTGTGTCTTTCTTAATCTCTCGCCGCTCTCTCTCGGGACCCTCAAGGCAGCCGCGAGGGCCGCAGCATCCACGCACTGGTAGTAGACGTCCATTTCTGGTTACGAACAACAAGAGGGTATTCCCAAGCTGCAGTGCCAATACTAGCCATTTTCACAGCGCATTCCAGTCCATCTAATCACGTTCACCAGACATGTGCTAAGTGCCAACTCCATGCCAGGCATCAGGCTAGTTACTGTGGATACAAACTTGAACAAGATATGATTATAGGATACAGCCGGATGCAACTTGGTTCTGTGTAATTCCTTAGCGATGGGGCTGTTCATCTTCTCTACACCTGTTGCCAGTGGTGGGCAGCTGGTCGACCTGGAGACACCAGTGATGAGTTTGGCTTTTTCTCTTATTTGGCTGCAACCTCTCACTGACTCTTTCAGTGGTGACTAATATATAGCCCTTGAAGAGGTTAGAGAACGTATGTGGTGCTTCTGCCCAGTCCAGCCTCTCTTTATGCCAGTTCCCTCCAGCGTTACTTATACTTCTCAGCCCTAAAACCTTTTCTCCCCTCTGTCTCAGTGTCCTACCTCCCTGAGTCTAGGCTCCTGTGGGCTCCAAAGCTGAAATCTCATTGTCATGTTCGTTCCCATTTAGCTCTCAGAGACAGCTGCTTGAGGGTGGCGGAGTGGGTACCCCTGGAGGCCGTCCAGCTCCATTTGGCTGTGCTAATAATTTAGAAGCCTTTGTTTCTTTCGTTTATTTCCCATTCTGGGTTGGAAAAAATGGAAATGTGTCTGCTGAGTGGGATGGAGAGATAGTGGGTGGCGCGGCTGAAAGGATGGGACTGGGTGCATCACTTCTGCCACCTGTTAGGCTGAGACGTTCAGGTTTTTTCTCTTTAGTGTTTTATCCCACCATCTGCCAAGCTAGATTAGTCAGGTAGCATTGATTACACGTCGCAGGAAGTAACTTGACTTTGCTTCAGTAAAACGGACATTTGCTTTAGGAATATGTGGAACTTTCACAGAATCCAAGGGAAGGACTACAGGAGTATTTCAGGAAGGGCCTAGAATGAGCACTGGAGAGTCTATGGGTCTCTCCCTTTTTTCATCCCTTATCCCTGCCATCATTCTCTCTTCATCTTCCTCCTCCTCCTCCTCTTCTTCTTTCTCTCCATCTCTCTCCCTTTCTCTCCTTCTTTCTCCCTATCTCTCCCTCTGTCTTTATCTTCTCTCTCTGCAAACTCTCTCTCTCTCTTTTATTTTTCTGAGTTGAAGTCTCACTCAGTCTCCCAGGCTGGAGTGCAGTGGCTCGCTCACGGCCACCCCAGCATCGACTTGCTGGGCGCCAGCAATCCTTCCACCTCAGTCTTCCAAATAGCCGGAACTACAGGCATGCTACCACTCCCGGATAATTTTTTGATTTATTGTAGAGATGAGGTCTTGCCAAGTTGCCTCATGCTGGTCATAAACCCGTGGGCTCAGGCAATCCTCTTGCCTCAGCCCCCCAAAGCACTGGGATGACAGACTTGAGGCACCGCACCCTGCCTGCAGACTCTCTGTTTCTTGTCCGAGAGATGTGGCCACTCCACAGCACCCAAATTAATATGTTACAGTTCCATTCAGCTGCAGAGACTGACCAATGCTTCTCACCAATAATTCTCAACTGCATCTGATTTGTAAGTTTTGGTCTGGGGCTCCCCTCCTCACCCCATCCAATCCACCATGATGCAAAGAGTAGTGACCCACACAGTATATACTTGATGGGAAGATCTACTTCTGTGGACCAAGAGACAATTCTCAAGTAAAGGGAGATCTTTGGAAACTGGGCAGACTTACTAGGCACCCTTATCCCAAGTGTGAGGCAGGGTCTGGACATAGACTGCTTCCCCCATACCTGGCTTCTTTCTAGCCCCTCCCCCAGGGAGTGGCCTCTGGTCAAGGTTACTCTCTGAAGGTTGTGCATATTTCCAGTAATGAGTCATGGGGTGCAGGTGGCCAAGCAAAGCTAAAAGCAACGTGGTCGTGTCACTCTTAATCAACGTAATTGTACACACCATATAGGAATGATTAACTTGATCGCCTTGATTATAAAACTGCTTGCTCTACTGCCCCGAGGCATGGATTTTTCATGGACCTGCCACCATTGGTGCCTCTGGTAGGTTCTAATAAATCAGAGTCGTTCTCTGCTCGAGCTTCTCCTGGTGACTTCTTTGGCATGGTAAACCTGACACACAAGCCCTCTCAGATTTGGGGTTACTGCATTACACCCAGCAATGTGCTGCGGCATATCCCTTTTCTCCTCCTAATTCCTTCAGGTCATTATTTATATGCTTTTGTCACAAGGAAGACATGATCACAGTGATTCTTCAAGGCTACCCACCAACACCCAGGCCAGATCCTGGGGTGGCAGGCACTGAGATTCCAATGACTGTGGATCCACATTTAACATCTTGGTCTCTAAATTCCTTGAATAGTGGGTGTGTTGCTAACGGTGTTGAAACCTAGTAACATCTAACTGTCTCTGCCTAATAAATTAAGTATCCGATGGCAAGAATGAAAGAACAGTGTAGCTCTTTGGATGTGTGTAGTCTTCAATTTTCTTCCTACTCACCAAGACAGAGGATGGCGATATTTGGAGGGTTAGACTACTTGAGTTAAAGTCCTGACTATGCTGACCACCCACCAAATAATGCAATCATAACCTGTTTCCTCTTGGCTTCCCCATCTCCAGGTAGTGAAATAACATCTACCTCATTACTAATTCAAGGATTTTTTAAATACCTGCTAGCATTGTGCAAGGCCTGTGATACAGTGGCCCCCACCCTCATAAATTGTATAGTGCAATGCAAAGACATTCAGAAAAAGTTTAATGATCACAAAAGGTATATTTCGTAGTCAGCATGAAGTATTTGAGACTTAAGAAGAACGCTGAAGTACACTCAAAGAAACACGTGTTTATCCACGAGCCTCTTAAAAAATAAAATATCCCCATGTGAGGTGAAGCCCTTGGTAACTCCTGGCTGACCATGTTTTCCTCCTTCTCTCCTGAAACAGACACTTCCCTTAATGTGGTATTTGTCATTGCCATGAATCGTCAAATAGATGTTGTGGGTTGAACTGTGTTCCCCCCCACAAAATGTTTAAGTACCTTGTGAAGGTGAACTTAGTTGGAAAGAGGGTATTTGCAAATGCTCAAGTTAAGAAGAGATCATCACAGTGGGCCCTAGTCCAGTATGACTGGTGTACATCGGGAAAATATGAACACAGACAGGCACACAGAGGGAATGACATGTGACTAGGAAGGCAGACCCGGGTGATGCATCTACAAATCAAGGAACACCAAAGATGGCCAACAAACCACCTGGAGTCAGGAGTGAAGTCTGGAAAAGAGCCTTCCCTCACAGCCTTCAGAGGGAGCCAAGCCTGTTGACACCTTGCTCTGAGATTCCTAGCAGGACAATGCATTTTTGTTGTTGAAGCCACCCAGTGAAAGGTATTTTGTTCCAGCAGCCCTAGCAAATGAATGCAACTTATTATATTTTTAATTGTTCCCTAAACAAGTTATCATTGTTCATTTTTGTCACATATTTCTACACTTTATATAAATTATACCACACTGCAAGTAGTCTTCTGGGACTTGACTTTTTCTCCTAGGAAAAGAGATTCATCTATTGGTATATGTAGCTTTGATACCTTCATTTTTACTGATGCATAGTAGTCTGCTTCGTGAAGATACTTTAGTTTACACAATTCAATTATTCGTTTTCCTGATGCTGGGCACTGCAAACAACACCATTACACACATTCTCACCAACATCTCCTTGGACACATTTGAAATAATTTCTCTGAAGTTTTTACCTAGGAATTTCATTTCTGCGTTCTTACATTTTGTACAAATTTTCCTTGTCACTGGTAGTGTTGAATAGTTCATGTTGCTGTGCAATGTCATGAGCAAATGATGTCGTTTGACTTAAATGGTTTCCAATCTGGTCAGTGGGCATGGAGTGGATATTTAAAATCATGAAGTTGCCCCATGAACAAGTAAACACAGCATGTGCTGGGAGTGAATGAGGGGTCCAAGCTAGCCCGGGAGGTATAACAGAGAAGGCTCTTCTGAGGAGGCGACTACTAAGCTGAGACTTGAGGCATAAACGGGTATTAGCCAGGGGAAGGAAGGTGGGGAGGGTGATGGGACTCAAAGGAGCAGCTTGACTGAAGTGTAGACGTGGGAACACATGTGACACAACTGAACAGGAGCTCAGAGGGTGCACCCCCTAAGCCAATCTAGCCCTTAGAATCAGCGGTCCCCATCCTTTTTGGCCCCAGGGACCTGTTTCGTAGGAGAAATTTTTTCCATGGCCGGGAAGTGAGGGGATCATCAGGCATTAGATTCTCATAAGGAGCGCACAACCTAAAGCCCTCGTACGTGCAGTTCACAATAGAGTTCACCATCCTATGAGAATCTAATGTCACCGCTGATCCGACAGAGGGTGGAGCTCCGATCACCCACCACTCACCTCCTGCTGTGTGGCCCAGTTCCTAACAGGCCATGGGCTGGTACCAGTCTGCTGCCAGGGGTTGGGGACCCTTGCCTTAGGGGCAGGAACAAACCAAGCCCCAAATGAGCTCAATAGTGACACCTCTAGTCTCCAGTGCTTTGAAGGTTGAATGAAGTAATCTTCTTTTCTTAATGTGGATTTAGATCAGAGTTCAAGAGCTGCGGTCCGTGGGCTGACCTAGATCCTCAGCTGCATTTTGTTTGAATGCCACAGTAATCTTTATATTTTATGTCTTTAGTACAGAACAGCATTAAATTCATTTCCCAACATGCTCTACCATGGACATGAATGCATTTCTTATCTCCCTGACCTCTGAAATCATAAAAGTCTGGGACCCCTACCAAAGGCTACGCTGGTGTGTTCGAGGAGTCAGGAGAAACAAATATTCCATTGCCTTCTTAAGAAGCCCTAATTGAAGTCACTGGTAGGACTGCAGCTCTAGGAGTGAGCTACAGGAAAGGAAACTCATTTGGAGGATGCAGGATCACCCTTGCCTGTGAGATGGCCACCATTAGTCCACTGGCAAGTAGAGAGGCCTGGAAGGCTGAGAGCATCACTGTCTGTCTGGCTTATACACACAGTTGTGTCTCAAGACTGCAGGAATCCAGTTTGGAATACGATGCATGGGGAGGGGGTGGGGAGGAGCTGGGATTGAGAAGGGGGCAGTTTTCCTAGAAAAGATAGAGATTTCTACAGAGACACTTTAGACCGAGGGCCTTTGGGGAACGTACATGCTACATGCTGGCGGGGCCCTAGTAAAGGGTAGGTGAGACCCCCACGAGGGATCCCTTTCTTCTGGGCTGTTCTTTTAGATGTGTAACTCCTTTCTGAAATTGCCTAAACTCTGTTACTGACGGACTACAGTCTGGTGAGTTCAGGGGGACTGAGAGGTCAGGTAGTAGTGAGAGGAGGCTGGCCTAGTTCATCTTGGAAGGGTTTAAGACCCATTCCCTGGGCTGTGGAGGCTCAGGAGATGGGCCCGGGGGGAATCCTGGCAGGGCCAGAACTACAGGAACAGATCTGAAAGAACAATACACTCAGACAATGTAGGTCAGTCTCACGTTGGTTCTTAGACTTGGCTGCAAACTTTAAAACCTCAGTTCCCATATTGCAGCCCAGACCCATGATAAATCAGAATCTCAGGAGGTGGTGATGGAGAATCCAGGCATCACTATTTTTTAAAACAATTTCTCAGGGGATACCAACGTTCAGCCAAGACTGGGAACCACTGGGTTAGAGGACACTGCCATCCAAATAAAAAGTGTTTGAATAGAAATTCACCATCTCACGGCTTCTACACGGTTGTTAAAGTTATTTATGAGTGGAAACAAGAAAAAAACCGGGTGGCATTGGGTGGGAAAGAAAGAAATGCAGTTAGAAACAAAATGCTTTGATTTTTTTTCCTTTTTGCTTGTGAAAACTTTGTAAAACATTGCAAACTTTACCAAAACAAGGTTGTGTTTCCACCCTATCTGATCTCTCATAACAATTCTAATACTTAGTGTTGGAAGTCTTCCTTCACCACCCTCTGGTTCATAGACCCCAAAGAGGTTGTGTATTCCATCTCCAGAAACGCATTCTTCCTTGAACACACTTCAACTCCGAGGGCATTCAGAAGGAATTGCTTGGAAAAAGCCCTGCGGGGAGCCTGCCGTAATGATGCCGTTTTAGAGAACACCCTGGACCACTTGGAAGGAATCACTAACCACTCTCTTGTGTTTTGCTTTCTTTCCAGATCTGCAGGCTTTCTGCAGCCCTTGGGCTTGGTTTCTAAGGCAGAACCGATGGTATGCTGCTGACTGAAAGACCATTGGATTTTACACAAGTCTTGCTGGGTTTCCATTTCTCACTGAGAGAACCAAGCAATGCTTTCCCACGGGTTCCCCCAACATGTCTCATATTCTCCCTTGCGGTACATGGAGGGGAGAGGCAGGAAGACATATATGGCCTTGACAAGACAGGTCTCAAAAGCAGAAGTTTTGTCTTCTTTTTCCAAATGAGAAAGCAGAAACTCTAGCTGTGCTGTGTGTGTGTGTGTGTGTGTGTGTGTGTGTGTGTGTGTTTGTGTGCGCGTGCATGAGTCCTCTGAGAGTGTGGGAACGGGGAAGATGATGGATCTTCTGTGACGTCACAAGTGGAAGTTCAGGCTTATCTTGCAGACACTGCTGTCTGGAGTTTCTTGACACACTGCATCGGCATCTCAATCTCAGAGCTTCCTGTGCAGCTCCACATTTAACCTGGTGAGCAGGTGTTTCATGTGAGCATGTGTGGGGTTTAGACGATGGAACTGAATGCCCTGGAAGTTGGCTTTCACAGACTCATTTTTAACCTGAGGGTGCCAATTGCCTCTGTGATGAGATCACATCCCCTTTAATGGGTGCCTGGGAGAGGTCAGTTGAGTATGTTTTCTTTCTTTCTTTCCTTTCTTTCTTTCTTTCTTTTTTAAAAACAGACTTTGTATTCTTCCCCCATCTGTTCTCAAACAATTTATGCAATATTTGTTTCCCATCAAAATTCGGGTATCACGCCCACATCTTCACACACCTGAGGCTAGTTTGCTTTCCAATTAAATGCCCCTGGTTGGCCGTCCTCCTCTCTGCGCTCCGATCGTTCCCTGCTCCTCTCTCCTTATCAGGCCTGAAGGAGACTCCACAGGGGCTGTCATATTTAGCATCTCCTCCTGTCAGGTGTGAGTGAAGACAGCGCTTCTGCAGAGTCTGATAGGCATCCACGGGCCAGATCAATATTGAGCCTGTTGAGGCAAATAGGCCAGCGATCGTTCTAGCCAGGCCAAAGGAGGGAGCAAAATGCCCCTTGCAGACCCAGTGGTGAACCCAGCTGCTGAGAGTGGGTTAATGAACTCACAGGCGCTCAGCTTGCACCCGGAGCTGAAGCAGCTTTGGGAAAGGCATATAGCAAAAAATAAGCCAACACTCATCGCCAAGTCAGGCGTCCAGGAAAGCAGCATCGGCGGTGGCACGGTGGCTTCCCTCCCGCTCCGTCAAGCTGGGAGGGTGTGTGGGGTGGGATTAGCAGGGCAGCGGCCCACAGAGCTGCACGGGTGGCTTGGAGCCGTGGCCTGTTGTGCCCGGGGCGCTGAGCCCTGTGGATGCGCCCACCCAAGGCAGCCAGCGGTGCATCTGCCTCTCAGCAATGCAAGGCCAGCTCTGGGGCTGCATCCCCCTGCCCTGGCTCTCCTGCCCACTCCTAAAACAGGCCCACCACGGTCTGCCGATGACCACCAGCTCTCACCGCACTGCCCGTGATCAGCCATCCTCTGTGCACTCCCGTGCGTGACCTCATTTTAAGAGCTTCAGCAGAATGTCAGTGTCAGGTATTTTCCCTCCTCACTTAGTAATGTCATCCCTTTCTGCCACTTGAGTCTGAGTCTGTCATAATCGCCACGAAGAGCTTCTGTGTCCAGGACTTTGGGACACTCCCACTCTCCTCCCGAAGAGATGAGAATTGACCGGAGGGTTCTGGGCTGTTACAGGCTTACTGGACTACCTGGAGTTTATTTTCGCTGTTGTTGTTGTCCATGAGCAGGACTGAAGCCTCAGCTTCTTGAAATCCAGCTGCGTTTTCTGAGGGGCTTTCCACGAAACACTAGTGGGATGGAAAAGGGTGTCACTTAGTAAAAGATTCCCGAGTCACCGAAATTTGAGAAATACTTGGTTTTATAACGTTTTCCTTTCACCCTGGATGTCTTTATTGTAAGTGATTTAATGTTTTTAAGATGCTGATGTGCCTTTTGGATGTGGACAGTGGATGGAGTTTGCAAAATTCCCCATTTTGGTGGGTCTTAGAATCATTGTTTGAAAGAGTTTTGTTATGGGTTGAGTTGTGTCTCCCAAAATGTATACCTTTACACGCTAACCCCCCGGTACCTCAGAATGTGACCCTCTTTGGAAATGGGGTTGTTGCTGATGCAGTTAGTTAAGATGAGGTCATGATGAAGCAGGCTGGGCCCCGAATCCAATATGACTGATATTATGAGATCATGTCTCATAGAAGGGAAAAGTGTGGACATAGAGACAGACACATGGACAGAGAAAACACCATCTGAAGAAGAGTGGAGTTATAACCCTCTCCCCTCGGGTCTCTGTGGGAGGAGAGTGGGTGTTTTACGAAGTCCTGGACATCCAAGCTCTTTGTGGCAGTGATGACAGGCCGGAGAACGACCAGGAGCTGGGAGAGAGGCCTGGAACAGATTCGTCAGAGGGAATATGGCTCCGTGGCACCTTGGTCTCAGACTTCTGGCCTCCAGAACTGTGACGCTATAAATATCTGTTGTTTAAGCCACCCAGTTTGCGGCACTTTGTTGTGGCAGCTCCAGTAATACAGCATTCAAAGGAATATTGTTTTGAGGAACTTTGAGAAATGCTGCTTAACAAGCTTCCAACAATAGCAGTTATAGCAGTCTGAGAACGTATCTGCAGAAGTTTGAGATTTTACGAATTTGAGGTTTTCTCTGTATTTGTGGGTAGAGTAAATTCTGACCATGTTGATGTCACCTTATATTTAAAATAAAAATCTTAGGCCAACGACAGGAGAGACTGTGCAAAGCAAATGGACACACTGCCTTCTTTCATCCCCAAATTGCTTAAGCTGATGATTATCTTTCTGCCCTGCCTGAATAACTGCTGCAGCCTTTAACGAGACGGGCTGGTAAAGGCGTCCTGGGAGTTCCACCAGCCTGTCTGTGTCGTGTTCCCACTGACTTGAATGAAAATGGAATGCGCTACGATTCATGGTTGCGCTTGAGTTAGTGGCATAGCTCTTTGATTGAGAGAATTTCTAAAGTTGAATAGTGATACCTGAATGTAAGGGATTCATGGGCTGGTAAATATTAAGTGTGGCTTTGGGGACTGACATAAGTTTGCAAGCATTTTTTTTTCATCGGGGAAGATTGTTTTCTTTCTTTCAATAGCTTCAGGGGGTACAAATAGTTTTTGGTGTGGGCTTTAAGTGTACCTACCACTCTCACCTATGCACATCATCTCCAACAGGTGATTTTTCAGCCTTCCACCCCCTTCTCCCCCTCCCCCTTCTGAGTCTCCGGTGTCCACTGTACCCGTCCCACTTATAACACTTCTAAGTGAGAACATGCAGTGTTTGGTTTTCTGTTCCCGATTTAGTTCACTTCTGGTGATGTTCTCCCATTCCTTCCAACTTGCCGCAGAAGGCATAATTTCTTATAGTATGTTTATCGCAGCCTTGTTCACAATAGCAAGAACCTGGAACCAACCATGCTGTCCATGAAAGAGGACTGAATTAAAAAAATGTGGTACATATACACAAGGGAATATGACGCAGCCATAAAAAAGAATAAAATCATGAATTTCGCAGCAACCTGGATGGAATTAGAGTTTATAATCCTGAGTGATCTCTCACAGAAACAGAGATCTGAGTATCACATGTTCTCACTCATAAGTGGACCTTAAACAACTCCCGTAATGCTATAAGAAAAGGATTGACAGTGGCGGGAAACTATGGGGGAGCAGGGGGGGAAGGGAGGTGGGTTTAATGGTAGTCAATATCTGTCTGGGGAAAGGGGGGGAACACACCTCATCAACAATGGTACTGCACAATGAATATTTGTATGCCTAACCCTTAACTGTACCCCACAATTTTAAAATAAAAAAATATATATTTTTAAAAGGCATAATTTCATTCTTTTTGATAGCTGAATAGTATTCCATGGTGTATACAGACCACATTTCATTATCTACTGATTGGTTTGTGGCCTTTTAGGTTGATTCTACATTTTTTGGTACAGATGTTGAAACAACAATTGACGAAATGAACAAGAATCAACATCGACTGTGTGCTGGTGACATCATTTAAACTTTTAAAATTTGCCAAGAACATTAAGCAACAACAAATGAAACATGCCAAAAAAGGAAAATCACCCCTCTGGAACAACAGTGCACTAGCGCTATTGTAAGTATAGGATATTTCTAAAATAAAAAAGACAGGAAGAACAAAATGTCACGATGGTCTAGAGTGGGCGCCGTGTTTTGAGCACTGTGTGCCAGGCACGTTCTAAATGCTTTATATGCACAAACTCAATCCCCACAGGAGGCTATAAGTCTGAGCCTACTCCCTTAACTTTGCAGGAGAGGAAACAGAGAAACCGAGTCTAAGAGTTGGCTACGTCCATCTGCTGATGGACGGAGAGGCTGGGGTTGAATCTGCAAGTCAGGCTGCGGGATTTAGGATGTGATCTTGAACGCCCTATGCTCGTACGTCTCAAATAAGATGGCCCCTTCCAAAAAAGAAACCTCAGCAAACGTACCCAGAGGTGTTTGGGGGTGAGTGTGTGTGGATATTCCTTTTTTTTTCTCATTTTGCTGCAGGTCTGTGATAATGTCATACAGAGCCGTCTGGACTGGCATTTGGGAAGTCCTAGACTCAGCGGCAGGCTGCATGCCAGCAGGGGATCCAGGATGGAAGTACCCTGCGCTGTTTGTGGGGGGAGCCCTGAGGTAGATAGGGAAATAGCTCGTTTTTCTTTAATCAGTCATCTACGTTGTGTGTTAGGGCTTGAGCAACCTTCTAAAAGGTGAGTACAAACCCGTCGTTTCAGCTGACATTTTGAAAATACTTCAGGGTGGCAGAAAGTTAATGCATCAAATGCCACTAAAGGTTTAAAACAACCCAACCAAAACAAACATACTTTAAACTTAACCTCCAAACCGGAGCTGTGATTCAGTGTTGGGTGTGGAGTGTGTGTGTTTGTGTGTGTGTGCATGTGGACACATGTGATGGGTGATGATTTGGATTCTGTTGGGATGGAGACGGAAGCACACCACCTAAACCACTCAAAAGGGAATAGCAGTAATCGCTATTTAGGTGACCCATACTTGACAATCTTCACACAGACGTAGACTTCGCAAGGGAAGACCTTTGCAGCGATTTAAAGGAGCACATGTGTTGGAACAGGTAAACAGAGTTCAAATCCCAGTTCCAATTCTTTTCTGTTGTGTGATCTTAGAAAAGTCATTTTCTGAGTATGTCCAGGCAGCTATAACCAAACGCCATGAACAGACATTTGTTTCTTATGGTTCTGGAGCTGGAAAGTCCAAGACCCATGTGCCATTAGATCCAGTGTCTGGTGGGGCCCATTCTTCATAGATGGTGTCATCTCGCTGTGTCCCCCTGTGGGAGGAGAGGCAAGGCAGCTCTCTGGGCTCTTTTATAAGGACACTAATCTCGTTCATGAAGATTTTCTCTTTTTTTTTGAGTTGGAGTCTCACTCTATCTCCCAGACGGGAGTGCAGTGGCCGCTCCCGGCCACTGCAGCTTCGACTTGCTAGGCTCCGGCGATCCTTCAGCCTCAGCCTCCCAAGTATCTGGAACTACAGATGCACACTACCATGCCTGGCTAATTTTTTGATTTATTGTAGAGATGAGGTCTTGTCAAGTTGCCCAGGTGGGTCTCGAACCCGCGGGCTCAGGCAATCCACTCACCTCAGCCTCCCAAAGCGTGGGATTACAGGCTGAGCCACCGAGCCTGGCTGATTTTTCTCTTCATGACTCAATCACCTCTCAAAAGCGTCCCCTCTTAATACCATCATTTTGGGGATTAGGTTTCAGTTTATAAATTTTGGGAGGACACAGATATTAAGACTATAGCAATCAGTTTACTAGTTATTTCATTTATAAGATGGGAAAAATAGAGCCTATTTTATAGTTTTGTAGTGAGAATTAGGTAAGTTATGTCCAATGGTTAGCATTAATAACCTAAAAAGATAGTTTTATTTTTAACAAATATTTATACAGCCCTTACTGCCAGACCCAATTGTAAGTGATTTGTAAATATTCATAATAACTCTATGGGGATAGGTATGAATATTATTTCCATTTTACACTTAAGTAAAACGAGGCATGAAGAAGTTAAATCACTTTTTCAAGGTCATAGAGCTGGTAAATGTCAGAAAAGGGGCTCACCCCTTGGCACTCTGGTGCCAGAGACAACGCTCTTAGTCACTCCTCTGAAATGTCCTGATAACCGAAGCTGAAATACTTTCAATTTTAAAAGTATTTATCCAACAAGCATATGTGAAACACACTTTACGAGAACTTCAGTCAACAGAGAAACAGCTGGACATGGACAAGTTTACGTAAGTATAATCAGCTGTGAATATGCACTGTTAAATGCTCAGACATTGTACAGTGTGAGTTTTCCTGTTAACCACCAATTTCTTTGCGCTGTGGATTGGCACTAGAGTGCGGGCATCTGCTTCTCAAAGACTCAGTCTCTCTCCTCCTCCCAGGCGTCCTCTCTGGCCTGACTCGCCTCCTGCTCCCCAGAGTCCTGTTCAAAGACCCTCCCTGGATGCAGAGACTCTTAGCTCTCTCACTCACGGTCTTCCTGTGTTAGTGCAGATCTCAGGTGTGGCTGTTGTGATTCCAGGCCACGCCCTTCCTCAGCCCCTTCCCTCCTGCCCAGGCTCCCACGTATGGCCAGTTCTCTCACGCGTAGGATTCTCCTGTCCTGTCTCGACCCTGCAGTCCTACCAGGCACTGCCGTCTCTTCGTTCTTCACTGACACACGTGTGGAAGGAAGGTCTGCATCCGCCACCTCTCCTCTCTTGTGCAATCCGCTTCTCAACTCCTGCAGCCTGTCTGGCTTCTTTCCACAACGCTTGACTGAATTGCTCTCGTGGTGATCATCAACGCCCTGCTAATTGTTGACTCCAATAGCATCTTCTCAGTCAACACACTTGACCTCTCAGCGAGACCCTGTGTGGGTTGGCTCGAGGCCAGCTCTCTGGCCTCACTTCCTACGACTTCCCCCTTTGCTTCCTGCCCTGCAGCCACAGTGGCACGTTACCATTCTGCAAGCAGCACTGCTGCCTCACGGCCTTTGCTTGTGTTGATGCCTTTGCCCCCAGACCATGGTTCTCCAGACGTGGCCAGGGCTCTCTCCTCTCCATTTGGATGCCTGCGTGAGTGTCACTCTTGGAAACATCCCTCCTGAACACTGTTATCTACAGGGGCACTCCCCTACCCCATGGCTTTCCATCCTCTTACCTGCCTTAGATATTTTTCAGATCAGTATCACCGCCTAGCCGCTCCTTCTCTGTCTTCCCCAGAATATAATTCCACGAGGGCAGGGACTCTTCCTCTCTGCAAATATATTTTTAGCAGCTATCATGATGCCCAGCACGGGGCAGATGCTCTGTGTCTATCAGGTTGCATGAATGCCTTTGCATGTCCCTCACATCCTAGTATCTGTGCACCACCCCCTCCGGTTCTCCCTCTGCTCCTTGACCTTGCCTTCTCCCTGACCGTGCCTTCTCTTGCATTTGAGCTTCCTCATCCACCTTGGCCATCGGGGTTTTGCTTTGGATCCTTTTCTTTCCTGCTTTCCGTCTTGCCCTTGGGCAACTTCATCCATTTGGAAACTCGACCTTAGACTCCGTGATGAAGTCTCATGGGTCTCTATCTCTTAGATATCACTACTAGGAGGCAGACACATATTTCCAGCAGCCCGCTGTATATACCATGCAACCGTGCCTCAAACGCAACAGGCAAAGGGGGGCTCATTACTTGCCTTCTAGATTTCTTTATTCCTCATCTCAGTTAATGGTAGACATCCACCCCATTGTCTACATTCTAATATATCTACAGAAGAAATGCTTTTTTCTTGCCATGCCTGAGGCCAATCCTCCTCATCTCATGCCTGGACTATTTGAACAGTGACTATCGAGTTTCCCCACCTCCAATCTGCTGCCAGAATTATTTTCCTAAAATGGAAATTTGGTGACCGTTTTCTTCCCTCGGTAGTCATGGTGGAACTCTCCTGCCTCAGAAGTAAGATCCCAACTCCCTGGTATGATCGACAGGGCCCCATGGCGAACTTAAGGTGTTTTGAATCAGCCTTGAGAGACAAAGGGTTTAATATGAGCTGTGGCCTCAAAAGTGGTGCCTTACCCCTTGGGCAGCAAGGGAATAGCCAGGTGTTGGCAAGTCTCATCCCTCAGTCAGGCTCAGGTGGAGGAGGAAGAGCCCAGTGTCTCTCTGTACAGGGTAAGGTGGGGTGAGGTTGTTACCCTAAGGAATTAATCCGGTACCACGCCAGCTGGCACAATGACCTTTATTACAGAGATATGGGTTTCTCCTTGAGGAAGATTAATGAGCAACCTCTGAAGTATGGCTGCTTCATAGAAAATGATGATATGACTTACCATTCACTATATGCTAGATATTATTTTAGACCCTTTTATGTACTAATTAATCATTAGCCAATACTAGATAGATACGAGGAATCTCATTTCACAGGTGAGGAAACTGAGGCATCGAGAGGTTAAGTAACTTTCTGAAGATCTTACAGGTAGAGGTGGATCTGGGATTAAAATTCAGGCAATGTGACTTCGGCGTCAGTAGAGAAGTCAGAGGACCCGAGGATACCATCGAGACGCAAACCAGATTAGACAAACAGGAGGAAATTTGGGGAGAGTTGTTTAGGTTTCTTAATAGTTTAGTTTCAGTCACTGAACAGAGATATGAAAGGGTGGTGTGGAAATGAGACAGAGGAATGAGCGAGAGAGGCGGGCAGAGAGACAGAGACATAAACAGAGGAAATCTCATTTCACAGGTGAAGCATCGAGAGGTTAAGTAGGGAGAGAGAGGAGGGGGGAGGGAGAGAAAGAGAGAGAGAGAAAAATATAAACAGAGGAGAAGGAAGACAGGAAGAGAGAGGGAGACGAAAAGAGAGAGGGGGCAGAGAAGGAGAGGGGGGAGAGAGAGGGAAAGGAAGAGAGATCAGAGATGAGTGCGAGTCCTTTGTGACCTCTCTCCCATGAGAAACTGAGAGACAGGAAGATCCTCTTCTTATGTGGCACTAAGGTAAATCGGTTGGTGATGATGTGGCCCGTCATTCCTCCCTTCCTGGCCTCGCCATGCCTCTGACAAGCCACAAGCTGCTTCATCTTCGGAGAGTTGGGTCAAGCGGAAGGAGACGCAGAGAGCAGCGTTGCAAAAGGGCTGACACAATCCGTCTTGGGCGTTGTGATGGTATAGGGGCTACAGGAACACGGGTCTTATGAACGGACCAAGCCTGGATACTGAGAGACCTGTGATCCAGAAGGCGTCCCAGAGGCAATCGGACTCAACTCATTATTGCCGCAGGTGGGTGTCCCAGGCAGAGCAAAGGCACGCTCCCCCCACAGGCACGTGGTTTCACCACATCAAAAGACTGGCCTCCAACCTGTTGCTGGCTTGTCCACCAGGACTTCCCGTGTCTGCCCACGCACGGCTGCCGTCTCAGACGACCTTCCTTCCTCCTCTTTCTCCTACTCCAATCATTCCCGTCAGGGCCTTTCTCCCTCTGTGACGTCCTTACACATCTCAAAGAATGTGGGGTCCATTCTCATATAAAGCCCAGGAAGTTAGGATTTTCTCGCTAAACTGCGAACGCCTCTCAGAGCATACTTTAAATGCTATTCTTGGCAGTCCCAGCAAGAAGCACAGTGCACATGGTAGGTGCTTAATAAATGTTTGATGAACACGTAAATGAATGAATACCTGTAAAACATTTAATGGTGTGGCAGCTGTGGCTGCTGTCACTTCTCGTGCATCTCAGTGGTTTTTTTGTTTTGCATGGGAACACAGTTTCCACCGAGAAGTCAACAATCTCCTTTTCCCTTAGGAGATTCCAAGGGTGTCATATGTTACACGGCACTCCTTATGGCATGCAAATAATCCTCCACCCACTGTCCTTTCTTTACGTTGAAAAAGTCTGCTCTATATTAGAATTCTCCTCTGATTGAGAATCCACATCAAAAAGACTTTAATTCTTGATAACGATTACAGAAAATTTCACTGGTGGATTTACTTGATGCTGACGACTGTGCTAGGCACTTCCAAAACATTCTTTCAGTCAGGCTCGGTGGCTCAGCCTGTAATCCCACGCCTTGGGAGGCTGAGGTGAGTGGATTGCCTGAGCCCGCGGGTTCAAGACCCGCCTGGGCAAGCGAGACCTCATCTCTACAATAAATCAAAAAATTAGTCGGGCGCGGTAGCGCGCGCCTGTAATTCCAGCTACTTGGAAGGCTGAGGCGGAAGGATCGCCGGAGCCCAGCAGGGCGAGGCTGTGGTGGCCGGGAACGGCCACTGCACTCCAGTCTGGGCGACAGAGTGAGACTCCAACTCAAAAAAAAAAAGAAAAACACCAAAGAGAAGACGTCTAACAAATTACCATTGCACAACATGTATCAATGAACCTGCAATGCACGTTGGTGATTGTTTCACATTACTACACGTTAGAAAAATGTAAAGAATTTTGATGTTTTTGTCATAAATAAGTTCCTTAAAGTCCAAAATTCCATTACAAGCCAAATATCATTACAATAAAATGATTGGTTCTCCGCTATACTGTTTGATGAAAGTGATTTGTTTTTCACTGGTAAAACTGCAGTCAAGATGCTGATAGGTGATCTGCGAGATGTCTCCAAGTACAAGGGTTAAACTTCACTCAGTTTCATAAATAGCTTTCTCTTGCAACTTTTGTCAGAATAGTAAATCTTCCTCTTGCAAGTACAGCTGTTAACTGTGTACTTTGAATGATATACAAATAGGAAAATGTGTTATCCATTTAGTGCAAATAATGTATTGATTAAGGTTGTCTGAAGCAGGTTATTGTTTTATTATGTTATTTCAGAGAATAGTGATGACTAAAGAGAATAAAATATTGATGCCAGAGAATGTTTATAATTTCTAGAATGTCTACAGATTAACTTCTGTGAACACCATTTGGGTGGAGATGTGTATGCAAGATTGTTAATTTGAGTACTTGTTGAGCATATTAGAGTCAACAAATTTAAGCCATATTATAGTTTATCATATTTTTAATGTGTTTTCTGTAGCCATTTTAATTGTATGCTGGAATAACTACTGCATTTCTACTGGGATTTTCCAGAAAAGAACAAGTAGCCAAAATCACTGTTCACTAGCATGTATAATAGTAGGAATCAGTGTGGAAAATGGTTGAATATCATTTAATATTAAACTAGTAGCAAGGACCTATTAGATTATTTTAATTCAAGTTATTTGACTAGGGCTTTTTATGTGATTTTTTTTTTTACAAGTTTGATAGTTTGTTTTGTTCCTTGCAATCAGAACCCAGAGGATCGTATTGGGGTATGCATTTGCATATGTTCTATGATGTTTTCATTATCTAGTATCATTTATGCTGTAGAATCTCCATTCATTTTTTTTTTAAAGTAAAATTTCTATTGGACTTTCTGTTGCAACACTGCAAATGAGGACCCTATACTAGCTATCATTTATCAAGTATAAAAATCTTAAACGTGCATTGAATGCTTTCTTGAAATATCCTTCTCTTCCAATACATGCACACTCATGTTCTTAGTAAAGAAAGCTCTAAGTCTGGAACTTCTGCAGTAATATTACTTGTTGAGCTGTGTCGTGTCTGTATATTGTTTGTACTCCTTTCAATTCAGTGCATGGTGTTTGTGTTGCATTTTATGTCTAACAGAACAAAGCAAAGTTCTGTACACATTGTATGTATAATACTTTTATAAATCCTATCAAGTTAAATTTTATAATGAAAGCTATAATCTGATGACACTTAATGAGCTTAAGTAATTCGTTGACATTGTGCCAAACTAGGCATATAAATAAGCAAAACTGCCAAAGCCCCACTAACACTGCACACGTATTCAAACATTCACTTCCAACATTTTCATAAAATGTGTCATGCACTCTGCATGTTGATAAAGTGCTAGCAGGACCATGAACAAATGTGAAAAATAATTTGCTTTTAAAGTTCATAGTGTTTTAAGTCTTAATTTTAATTATAGGTTGGGCAAGGGTTGAATGATTCTTACTATTTTATAGAAATTGGGTTTTCAAATTTTTGCTATGTGATGTGCCACATTCTAAAATTTTATCAGTAAATTAAATCTGTCATACTTAGGTTCAGACTGACGTGGGTGTGGACACTAAGCATCAAACACTACAAGGAGTAGCATTTCCTATTTCTCGAGAAGCTTTTCAGGCCTTGGAAAAATTGAATAAAAGACAGCTCAATTATGTGCAATTGGTAAGAGATATGTAATGATTATTAAGAAATGGCTGCCTGTTTTGACAACTTATGACTTATATAAGGTTTATTTTTGGTGAATTTAAAGTTTTTAAATTTGCTTCTTGGTGTTTTTAATTCATTTTTTAAAATTAGAAAAGTCGTATATATTATGAAAAAACTAAACATCTAGAACTGTGTAATCTTCCCCTTTCTCAGTTTTTTATTATAAAATTTTAACTTACTTTCTGTGTATCCGTTTTAATTATTTTGTTTCTTATTGACAGGAAATAGATATAAAAAATGAAATCATAATTTTGGCCAGCACAACAAATACCGAACTAAAAGATTTGCCAAAGAGGATTCCCAAGGATTCAGCACGTTACCATTTCTTTCTGTATAAACATTCCCATGAAGGAGACTATTTAGAGTCTATAGGTATATGAAATACCGTTGTTAACATGTTACTTTCAGTCTGCCTATTGCTATTTTTATTTCTTGCCCACAGGTCTTAGCTGTAGTTTTATGAGGTTTATGTACTTGCTGTAATTGATATGCTAATTGTGTTTGTTGTTATTTTAACTTTTAACTTGCAGTTTTTATTTATTCAATGCCTGGATACACATGCAGTATAAGAGAACGAATGCTGTATTCTAGCTGCAAGAGCCCTCTGCTAGAAATTGTAGAAAGACAACTACAAATGGATGTAATTAGAAAGGTAAGGCCTACCTATTTTTAAATCTTCCTTTTTTTGCTAGATTTTTCTTGTCATTTCCATGTAGCTCATGATGTATTATGATTTATAAGCTCACATTTCTGTTTTTCTTGTCATCCTAAATCCTTAGGTTCATCTCTGCTCTAAGTGTCTGGGGCTGACCTGTCATGATCCCCATCTCTTTTTGATCTGTACTCTAATAAGCCACATGTAGCTATTTAACTTAAATACAAATTTAAATAAAATTTAAAATTCAGTTTCTTAATCTTACCAGATACATTTCAAGTGCTCATTAGCCACGTGTGGTGAGCGGCTACTGTGTTGGATTATGAATTTATAGAGCATTTCCATCAGTACAAAAAGTCCTATTGGATAGTGCTGTTAGAGTTACGTATTTATGATTGTTTCTGAATTCCTTATTAGTCAGGAACTAGTCTCCATTTATGACTATGAATCATGGGATGGCTGGGAATCTTTGCATTTCTTAGAGAAGAACAGAACAAACGTAAACATTTGAACGT
>CAUYQG010063876.1:0-15544 GCA_963574415.1 Tarsius wallacei
CGGGCGTCCCCCGCCCCCCGCGCGCGAAGGGTAATGTGGCATTACTGGCCCGCAGAGGTTTGGAGCCAATCAGCTCTGAGGCTGCGTTAGAATGTGACAGCTTTGACTTGGAATTTAAGAAGCTTTTTAAGAAGCTTTTCAAAAGTGATAATCCTCAAAGAAAAGTGACGTAGTCACATCACGGACTATCAAAACAGGTCTGTTGTGGTGGTGACGCTTTTTTTTAAGCTGGTTTTTTCATAAAGAACACGGAGCCACAAAGCCATACCTGCCAATGAGTCAAACATACACACTCAGTACACTTCTGCATCTATTTTTACAATGGATCTTCTTTTTTCCCCATGTTTCGCTTCAAAATAAAATCTGTACTCTCATGTAGCATAAACTACTGGAACTGCAGAGGTCGATGACAAAATGTCAGTGGTCCCAATTCTTTTGATTAATAAATAAGGAAACGTCTGGTTTTGGGTCCCAGGATGGGATTTGCCAGAGCAGTGCTGCCAAGCCCCACCCGTGTCCCAGACAGAGCTCTGTCCCTTTCTTAGGGAAGTGAGGCTGAGAGCACAGGTGCATTTGACTTTCTAAAGGTAACTTGGAGTAAAACCCAGAGACTTGGGTTTGGCTGAAAACTGACAAGGTTTGTGTTTGTTTGTTTTTGGTTTTGGGCCCCTCCCCCTTCAAAAGTGAGAAGAGGGAACGGGAGAAGGGAATTGACAGTTTTTCACAAGGGCAGCTTGGAAGGCCAAAGGGCAGAGGCAAATAGCCACAGGGGATGTTGTCTAGACCCCAGTCCTTAGGGTCACTTCCCACCCTCCCTGATTCTTCCTCCAGAGGAGCAGGAAATTTCAGTAGCTCAGACAAGGAAAATGTGGAACCTATTTTTGTGTATCTGTGATCGTGCTTTTGAAAGACCCACAGTCTTAAGCCGATTAAACGTTTTATGACAATTCCTAGTAAAAGTATCTCCTGCCTCACTCAGTCTTGAATCTGAATTCTTCAGATTCTTTTGCACCTGCTTGTTCAGGGTGCCTTTGGAGATAACAGAAAGCTTTTAAATTCCTTCTTTCACACACAAAATAACACGGAGTCTCTGTTACCTTCCCCAAAGTCTCCTCTCTCTCTTGGGCAAGAGAAGGCTGGGATATTTTACAACCCCGTGTTGGAAAATATCCCTAAAAACCAAGGCCTCAAGGTATTCTGCTGTTTCTGAGACTGTAATTCTGTTCTTATCAAGGTGTTTTAATTTATGAATTTTTAAAAAATTGTTCTGCAGAACCTATTAGAGAAAGCCCATCAGATGTTGTATCATCCACTGAGAGCAAAGTGACAAGTTTTTTGGTTGTCACTCTTTCCACCCGCTTGGCACATCTTTGGGTAATGAATTATATGGGAATCAGATGTGTACCTGATTCTGAGGGTCCTTGGCTCACTGAAATCATTATAAAATGTTGCAAAAAAATCTGAATGACAATAAACGTAGTCATCCTGTGGACCTAGTAACCTAAATAAGTCTTTGAGTTTGAAAACTTTAAGCATTAGGAATATTTGGAGTTATAACATTGCCTGATAGAACTTCTGCTATATGACACAAGCAAAATCACTTTCTGCCTTGTGCAATAGGCTGCTCTCTAACTAGTATCTCTGCATTTAAGATACAACTAAGGGACTCGCTTTCTGCTAGAGGCCTGATTCAGTGTAGATTTTGATACCTAAGTCATTAATTTTCTATAAGCATTTGGTATGTTATAATATAGGGGGAAAATTTTGTTCAAAATGTGTTAGCGGACACTGAAAAGACAAGAACTTGGAATGTCAAGGCATTTAATGGGAATTTTGTTTTCAGAAGAATGAGTTCCTGAGCTATCACTATTAGTATAATAATAATATTTGTAGGAGGAAAAAAATGCCTGGCAAATTCTTTTTTATGTGTTCTAAGAATGTACACTTTTAAATCCCAAAAGGGAAAAATATTTTTGGTAAATAAAGTTAGAGCATAAACGTCATGATTTACCTAAGGTTTACAGTAAGCTACGTAAAAGATGTGTGAGGCTGAATGACTAAAATGTAGTTTTGGTTTAAGAGAGTTCTGGTTTGCGTGAGGACTCTGATAATGCTGCATTTTCCTTTTTAATAAGGTGCATGTCGGTACGTTTTTAGCTACTACGTTCCTTTTCAGAATGTTTTGTTCTGTTCTGGAATGAATGCTTTTCAAGGGTGCAAGCCCCAAAGTGTGAGCCTGTGTGTCAGTCTGAGAAATAAAATGCCGTAGGATTGGCCTCTGTGTTTCTTTGGAGTGTGCCTCTTCCCGCAAGCCCGGCCAGCTGCCATGGGCAGGGGAAGCTGCCTCTCTCTCTGAGTACCTCAACAAGTCACTGACCTCACTGTGCCTCACACCCCTCACTTGTGAAATGGGGGTCCTGACTGATTAACTCAAAGACCCCTTCTAGAGCTTAAAACGTTTAACAGAATGCAGTTAAGCAGGAAAGGGTTACATTGTTGGTTGGTTTTGTTTTTGTCTTTTTTGGTGGTGTTGGTGATTGTAGTGTATATTGGAATGGAATCATACAGTTTGGTGGTTACTGTCTAACATCAGTTAAAAAATTAAAAATTATTTAAAATTTCACATTAATTTTAAAAATCAGGGCTAACTAAGCTTACTGTGATTTTAGTGCACACCAGGACTAGTGGATGGACTTATAAGCAAACGTGTGTAAATGCTATTTATTTATGGTATTTAAATTAGATTAGGAATTTAAATTCAGCCTCTAAGTTTGAGTCTAAGAAAGCTCACTATTTATTAGAACAGTCTATTTTACCCGGCCATCGGGCCACATGAACGGACTCTGGGAAACTGCAGATACAAGATAAACTTGTTGTTTATCTTGGAGACGGGGAGAATCATTCTGTAAGTGACTTGGTGGCCTCAGAGCTGCATGAGCTGCCTCCTGCCAGCAAACAGGAGTGCAGCTGAGTTGTTTTTGTGTGTGGCATCATGTCTAAGGTAGAATTCAAGGCTTCCTGCCTACTCTTTGAATGATGTCTCAAACGAGAGAGTCTATTAATAAATTTAATAATTAAAGATAATATACAATAATTAAAGATACTGGCTTAGTGAGAAAAGGCACCTTCAAATGATTCAGCTATCAACTTGTGATTTTTAAAAAATATTCTTAATTTTCTTCACACATTTGAATGGAAGTGAATGTCCTGATCAACATATTTATCCTTCGCAGATATCGTTATATAAGGATGTTCAGAAACACTCTAGGACTATAAAAGTCTCCAAGTGCTTTTCTACAATATGATTATACTTGGCTTTTAATGCAGAATGGAATCCAAGAATAGGTGTCCACATGAAAGATCTTTGGTTGTGGTCAACACACATCGAAGTCATATTTCAAATATTGTTTCTTCTGGCTCTCAGGAACTGACCAAAGGTAGTGCTGCAGCTCTGAGTCCATGAGGACAGGATGAATTATCCAGAAAGATGTTTTTCTCACTTGCTTGTTTTCCATCTCATTCTCTGGAGGATTCTGGATGTTTTCATTGTGGTACTATGAGATCTTGGGCAACCTCATTCTTAAGTGTTTAAGTTGAGAGTTTTAAAACCTTAAGGCTTGTATGAACAATGTAAATAAGCCCAATGAGAGCTCCTGTTGTCAAATGATTTTAAAGTCCTTTTAATATGCTGGTGCCAGAAAGCAACGTTGTGTGTCCCCTGCTTGTACGTATGTGTCAGGCATATGGAGAAGATCTACAAATAAATATACAGAAATAAAAATATTTGTTAAGTGATGGGATTATGAATGGTATTTTTCAATGTTTTTCTTTTATGTTGTTATAGTGTTTTTACAATAAAATTTTGAATGCTCATATCATCTAGAAAATGTTATTCTGTTGTTTAAAATGTAAATTGTGGCAGGGTGCAGTGGCTCATACCTGTAATAATGATGCTTTGGAAGCCTAAGGTGGGAGGACCACTTGAAATCAGGAAGCCGGGCTCGGTGGCTCAGCCTGTAATCCCGCGCCTTGGGAAGCTGAGGTGAGTGGATTGCCTGAGCCCACGGGTTCGAGACCCGCCTGGGCAACTTGGCGAGACCTCATCTCTACAATAAATCAAAAAATTAGCTGGGCGTGGTAGCGCGCGCCTGTAGTTCCAGCTACGTGGAAGGCTGAGGTGGAAGGATCGCTGGAGCCCAGCAGGTCAAGGCTGTGGTGGCCAGGAGCGGCCACTGCACTCCAGTCTGAGCAACAGAGTGAGACTCCAACTTAAAAAAAAAAAGAAAAGAAATTGTTTCTTAAACCAACATCTTTGGGTCATAAGCAGATTCTATCAATAGGTTTGACTAATTCTGGGTTAAGTATTATTGAACAAGGGTCTTTATTCAAAACTTCACAGAAGCTTATTGTGCCAATGGTCATGTGACTCCCTGAGAGGAAACCCCCAAACTCTTTCATCCATAAAATATCTGTTTATATCTCTCAGATTTGGTAAAACTCACTTTTCAAAATACTAACATAGGCCTTAGACCCCACCCTCTACCTCCGTGTATAGCATTCCAGGAGACACCACTTTCAATGTCTGAATAACCAAATTCAAAGACTGCCCAATGAGATGGCATATATAACAAAGTAGTGAATACAAGGATTGACAATTAGGTTCGTGAACCATCCTAGAAAAAGTTCTATAACACCACACTGCTGAATGTCACTAATGTCACCTCTGAAGTACTCCCCTTGGGAAGCTATGCACCGATGCCAGGGCCTAGTCCACTCGCCAAAGCAATTTTGGAACTCTTTTTACCGCAATGGCATCAGAGCTGTTGTCTTATTTGCGGAGGTCTGACAATTAAGTTTGTTAGCTCACTACTGTGTATGTACGTTGGCAGCACTGTATAAATCACTGTATTGGAACACCCTCCCTACTTGCCTGATCTGGCCCCCAATGGCTTTTTTTTTTTTTACCCAAAGATAAAGGAAACATTGAAGAGAAGACATTGGATGATGTTCAGGACATCAAGAGTAATACGACAATGGCTCTGATGGCCATTCCAGAAAAAGAGTTCCAAATTGCTTTGACAGGTAAACTAGGTGCTGGACAAGGGGAGTACTTCGTAGGTGATTGCAGTGATATTCAGCAATGAGATATGGAACACTTTTTCTAGAATGGATTCACAGTTAATTAATTGTTGGACCTTGTATGTCAGGTAGTACGTGGGCTGTCAGGCTAATCCTCCACAACAAAGGTCAATATTTCACAAAGTGAGTTTTGCCCACCCCAGTGACTAGAATTTGGAAGGTCTGTTTTGGATACTCCCAAGGCACACTGGCATAGTAAAGGTTCTGAGAAATCACAGCAGCAAAGGAGCCCAGTCAGTCAGGGTGAACTCAATTTAAAAAAAGAAAGAAAATTGGTGTCTTGCCTTCATTATTTTAAACTTAGATTGAATTCTGTGTTTTGGCACTGGTTGGTGATTTTCCTAATCTGTAACCTGGTGAGTCCTCATCGGAGTGTGCTTCAAAGAATATCAAGGAGCTCCAGTGACCCCAGCCTGGACATCAAAGCTCCCTCCTGGAGCTCTTGTTGAACTTTTAGGGAAGGGGCACATTCTCTTACTGACAAGGTAGGACCACATACCGCCTGCAACTATCCATATCAGCCTTACCTACCCAGGAAGAGACTCTAACTAAGAATTAAACTAACTCGGTGGGGGGCAGGGGGTGAAGAGAGACAAAAATAGATGGGAGAGAAAGAATGCTAGGCACACAACTTGAGCCCCTGGGTACTCAGCTAATTGCCCTGAGAACACTTGCTCAGCAGCGTCAGGGCACAAATTAAGTCCCCGTAACCAGCCCAACAGGGGAGAGTGTCCCCTTCCTTCAGCAGCACAAATAGACTGCTTCAAGTACAAGACTGGCCCAGAAAAAAGTACCACACAGTGCGTAAGACGTTTACAGGGTCAGCCTGCACCTTCCAGCCCTTCTAGGTTCTTAATCTTAAGTGATGTTCTCTAAGCAGTCATTTGTATTCTATGTCTCGTGCTATCATCTCCTCCCTTGCACTTACAGTGGAAGAAAACAAAAAGAAAAATCTGTTGTGTGGCTGTATTTGATGCAGATGTCCCCTGCGGGGTTGAAAACAGATGTTAACTTATATTTAAATCCTGTGATATAGCATCTATGTAACATCCTTGTATCCATAAGGTAAAAATATGTAGAAAGCCTCATCACTCATAAACTTCTATTGTGTAGTCCAAGAGGGAGATGTGTTTTTTAGAGATGGTGGCCAATGTTTCCGTGGGCAATGTGAACACTCTTTGACCATTGTCTAGTTCTCGTATTCCAATCCCTTAGATATTCCCCAGGGTTCTAATGGAAGAAAAATGTCCCCTATGGAACTAATTTGTTTATATTCCTCAGTCTGTTCAACTTTTGACGATGATACCGATGATACCCAGGTTGAAGCTTCTTTGCCTAAGGGCTGACTTACACAAGTCATTGTATCTACCTACAGTGGTTTACTAACTTTTAAGAACAGTGCAGACTTTGGCTCAAATTGCTGTTTTTATCAGCAGATACAGAGGGAGTTAGTCTCACAGAAACTTATTTGAAGATCCTAAGACCCCATCTGCTTAGCCTCTGCCTCCCACAATGCACTTCTTTGAAATCCTGGTGTTCTTTGGAACAGAATTCGAGAAACATTGTCTGGTGACAAGGTTTCCAGACTGAGAGACAGGAAGCTTGGATTTCATCCTTGCTGGACCACAAACCACAGGCTGAAATTGGTCAAGATTTTTAAACCCTCAGTCCCTTTATCTTCTCCTGTGAACAATGGAGAAAAAATGTGGCACGTGCCCTCTTTTATTCACAGGGTAATTATGGAGCACCAGATATACTGAAATAGTAACATGGGGATTTTATACTCTTCAGTGTGTTTTCACCTCTGTTCATGTATTTTCTTGTTAGAACATCTCTGAGACAGCATAAGACAAACACTAGTAAGTATGAAACTCTTCGGAGAAAATCTAAATGCTATGCAGAAATCAAGTTTTTGAAGACTGCTCCCAACAGTGCATGCAATCATCATAATATCAAGTCTAGTAGATGCCATTTACTGAGCACTTACTATGTGCCAGGCACTACTGGATTAAAATCCTGTTTCCCAAGCATAGTCACTCTGTTAACCATACCTAGTGGACCAATGGCTTTGGAATCCCAGATTTTTGGTCCATGTGGCTCAACAGAATTTCTCTTAATGACCTGCTCCAGGGTAGGCCAGTGGCCCCAACCTGGACATCAAAGCTCCCTCCTGGGACTTTTGTAGGAGCTTTCGGGAAAGGGCCACATTCTCCTACTGAGAAGGTAGGGCCACACAGGCCTGCAGTTATCCACGTCAGTCTTGCCTTCCCAGGGAGAGACCCTGACTAAGAAGTAAACTAATACAGTCAGGGGCAGGGGGTGAAGAGAGCAAAAAATAGATGGGAGAGACAGAGTGCTAGGCACACAACTTGAGTCCCTGGATACAGGTGTGCCCAAAGCCCACCCTGGACACTTCTCTGACCCGATGCAACAAAGTCCACGTACTTACTTGAGCTAGTTCAAGGTGAGTTTCGGACACAATCGAAAGAGTCCCCACTGACATAATACACTCGTGCAAGACACTGAACCTCTCTAAGCCTCAGCTTTCTTTGCTAGAAAATGAAAAGGAAGATACACACCTCCCAGGTTGCCACAAAGATTAAAGGAGCTAATGATGCAAAGACCACACTCAACAAATAGTACTTTCATGATCATTATACTTCACGGAAGTCATTTCATTTCATCCTCATCCTGGCTGAGTTCAGGTGAATTATCTTCGTTTTCCAGATAAGACAACCATGGTAGAAAGAAATGAAGCCCTTTATCTAAAGTCTACAGCTAGGAACAGGGCCAAGGGTTTCAGCTCGGATGTGATGTTACAGGCCAGGTGCTTTTCACTGAGCATCCCAGCAAGTGTGTCCCCTTTCCTGCAAGGCTAACCTCACCCACACAGGTTTAGTGCCACCATGAGCAGCTGCAGAGGTTGTCTGCTGCACAATTGTTCACATGGATTCTGACATAAATGGCACCCTCTGGAGTTGTGCAGTGCACAACATGCCCCATATACTGTAGTCCTAAAAGCCACAGACACACGGCGGACCTTGTAAAGACAGACAACAGGGCGGGGGGGGGAGGTAGGACTCAGAATATTGACATTGCAAAGAACCGTTTGCTCATCTAACTACACTCTAATACGTTCTCCCAGTCACTCCCATCTCCTATAACTCTGGCCCGAGCTTCTAGCCTGTTCTACGAAGCTGCATCGTCAGAGGGGAAAAGGGCCAGGTAGACGCCCAGGCCCCTACCACCTCCTGAGCCTTGGCCAGCCTGGTCTCTGGACTGGCAAATAGATGTTGGTTTAACATAATCTATTCTAATATTGCAGATAAATCGTCTCCCGTTCTTTGACTTTCTCAAGCAGGGAAGAAAGTTATGCAAAAGCACATGATGAAAAACCATAAGTCACTTTAACAAAACGGGACTCGAAGATACCTGGCCAGATGGGTTTCTGGGGTTCACAGGTGTGTAGTTCAGGGCTAAAGAGGGGACGAGGCTGGGGGAGAGGGAGGTTGGTGGCCTCAGTGTCTCCGTGAGAGGCTGACCTGAACCCAACTAGGCAGGGCTGGCCAAGGCAGGATGTGTGCTCACCCCGGGTCTGCAATGCCTGTCTGTAGGATCAGGCCGCGGGAGGTGGTGCCTGCTCCAACATCTTGCTAAGCCTCAGGACCCCCCCACCACAGCTGGGGGCACCTGGAGCCCTGCTTGATCATCTCTTCTTCCGAGTTAGGGCTCCAGCTGCAGCATCCTCTTCCCACCCCCAGAGCCAGCTTGTCAAGAAGGAGGCCCATGGTGACCTCAAAAGTCACCATGAGGTTGGGCGTGGTGAATCACTCCTGTAATCTCAGCACCTTTGGAGCCTGAGGCGGGAGGATTGTTTGAGGCCAGGAGTTTGAGACTGACTAGGCAGCATAAAATTTAAAAATTAGCTAAGTGTGGTGGCGTGTGCCTGTACTCCCAGCAACTTGGGAGGCTGAGGCAGAAGGATCGCCTGAGCCCAGGAGATCGAGGCTGTGGTGAGCCATGATGGCACCTCTGCACTCCAGCTTGGGTGACAGAGTGAGACCTTGACTCAAAAAAAAAAATAAAAAGAATCACCATGAGATCTTGCCCTGCAGAGTCCCAGGAAAGCCCCGTACAGGGCCATCACATGCACCCGCAAAGGCTCCAGAGGGTAAAATAGCAGTGTGGTAAGACCGTGACATCTACTGAGCCCTGGTGTCGGGCCCAGGCAAAGGGCTCCAATTGTGTTATCCCGCCTGGTTCTCTCACTGGCCCTGGTGAGGGAGGCACTATGGGTCCCATTTTACAGGTAAGGTGACTGAGACTCTAAGACGTTGCCTGGTTTGTCCCAGGTCAGCTGGTGGGTGGAGGCAGAACTGGGATTCACGTCCAAGTTAGTTAGACTCCAGAGCCCATGCACGCTCAATGCCCTCGTCACTATCACCCTTTCTCATCCCACTTCCACTTCCCAACTTTCTGGAAAATTCTTTCATCTAGATTTGGCAGGAAGACTGTCATTGCAACCGAATTTGAGAGACGCTGTCCTGAACAAAGTGGCGTCTGAGCTTACTCAGAGTCAAGTCCTCACATGCTGTGTGGCCTTCCAGTTGCATGACCTCACCAGCCATCAGCCTCCCCAGCCATGTGGCCTCCTCTGATTTCCTCTCGCCCTGGCTGACTCGGCTCAGCCACACTGGCCTCCTGGTTCTTTCTGAAACATACCTGGCACTTCACAGCTTTTGCATCATCTGTTACCACTTTCTGTTACCACTTCCCCCAGATATACCCATGGCTCCCACATTGACCTCCTTTGAGGCTGTGCTCAAACATCACTTCGTCAGAGGGGCCTGCCCGGACAACTCCATCCAAAACAGGACCTTCACCTGAGACCCTTACTGGCCTCACTTTCCTCTCAGCATGTGTCGCCACCAAACTTACCTATTTTTCATGTGTTCATTGCCTGTGTTCTCCCCTCAGCCCCACTAGGTCGCACACTTCACAAGGGCAGGGACTTTTTCTGGTTGATCACAACCGTGCGCCAAACTAGAACAGTGCGCTGTACATGGAAGTGCTCAGTAAGTGTTCTTGAATAAATGAATGAATGAAGGCTGCTCTGAGGCCCCAGCTGACCAACTGTGGTTGCCCTTCTGCACAGAGCATAGAGGATGCTTAGCTACCCAAGAACCATCCCGTCTAAGGCCCAACCTTGCACCGCGACCTCTGTGCTCAGGCCTGTGGGGCCTGAGTGGTTTGGAGGGAGACAAGGGTATGAGAAAGTAAAAAGTCCCACGCCTCTGACTCCACCCAGCACCTCCCAAGCAAAGATGTTCAGAGCTGGGTCAGCACCAGGAAGTCAGGCCCTTCCTTTTCAGGACACCTGGGCAGCTTCTGATCACACCAACCACACCTTCAGGGACTTCTGCTCTGAGTCCTCGTGGTCCTCTGTTTCCTTTAACTTTTCTCTCTTTCGCCTCCTCTGGAATCTTCTCTCACTCAGTCAGCCATTATGGACAAAGCACCTACTGTGTATGCTGGGCACAGAGCCAGGTACTGGGGACACATGGTGAGCAAACAGATTCGACTTTCCCCTTTATATGGGGGAGACTAACATTAACCAAACGATCCCACAGGAAATGTACAATTGTTTGCTTTCCAGAGGGCTGTGAAGGGACTCCCCAAGGTGGAACAGACCCAGCCTACAAGGGTCAGGAAGTGCTTTCCCAAGGGAGGGACATTTGGGTAGGACCTCAAGTTCATGCAAGTGTACTCAAGGCTGGGGTTCCTGGTGTCAGTGCACCCTTCCCCTCTGACTCCCCAACTCATTGTTATGTGACTGCAGGCAAGTTACTTAAGCTCTCCTGGCCTCAGTTTTCTCTTCTGTAAACTGGGGATAATAATGGTTTCTGCCTCTTTATGTTGCCACAGTGTTTAAATAAGTCAATATACATAAAACTTTAGAACACGGCCTAGCACAGAGTAAGCATTAATACAATTGTTTCTTATAGTTTTTCCTCACCTAATCCAGCCATTTGGCCAACAGTAAAGAAAGAAAAGAACAAATACCAAAGCCTTTAATATATATACATATATGGTATATATGTGCATATGTACAAGTATTTGTTAGTACAAATACAAAGTATAATCTATTTTTTTTTTGAGTCAGAGTCTCACTCTGTCACCCACGTTGGAGTGCAGTGGCATGCTCACGGCTACCGTAGCCTCAACTTGCCGGGTTCAGGCCATCCTTCCAATTCGGTCTTCCAAGTAGCTGGGACTATAGGCGTGCAGCACCATGCCCGGCTACTTTTTTGATTTATTGTAGAGATGAGGCCTTGCCATGTTGTCCAGGTTGGTCTCGAACCCGTAGGCTCAGGCAATCCTCTCACCTTGGCCTCCCCAAGTGCTGGGATTACAGGTGTGAGCCACCACACCCGGCTTACAAAGTATAATCTATAGAGAATTGATGACCATGTGGAGAGAGATTTATAATTTAAGGAGACTGTGATCGGGTGTGTATTTTCGCAAGTTACCACAAAGCAAGCAAGTTACCACAAAGCAAAAGTTTGCAGGTCCCCTAGTCCCATGATTGCACTCAGTTTTAAGGTGCTCATTAACATAAATTATTACTCCAACTCATAATGGACTAAAATTTAAATGAACTTCAGCTCGTGTTCCTCCTAGCACTCTCTACTGCCATGGCCTGCAGCCTGAGGCTTTCAGAACGAATTTCTTTCAAGGTGGCTATTGGCGCCATCTCCTCTCAATGGGTTCTAGCAATGTTTGGCTGGGTTCCTCGAGCTGGGATCTATCAAGTTTGAGTGGGGATCCTGGCAAGTTGATGGTCATACTCTGCGTAAGTCTCCCATTCTGATTGGTGTTGAGTCCCTCAGTGTTGCACATGACAGCTCCTCTTAATTAAAGACTGTCAGGAAGGATGAACTCATTTGGTGAGAGGACACTAGTACCTTCTCTGCTCTCAATTCCTGCACATTCCATGACTCCTTCAGGTGCTAGCTTGGGATTTTAGGTTAATAAATGAGCTCAGAGAGGCTCGTGTTCTCAATTAAGGCAGGACTTATGGTGACTTAGGTGCTTATAGACATTCTGCAGGACTCCCTCTCCAAATTCAAATGTCTTTTCTAACCAGAAACCTCAATTCTTTCTAGGGAGTCTCTGCAACTTCTTGACATATATAATGGGGACATGAAAAAAACAGATATATTCAATTGGATCAAACAAGAATTTGGTACAAACAATACATTATATTGAGCCTAGACTGGACTCCATAAAGATCTTTCCTAAATTCTGAAAAGCCCTTACATTTAATATTTATATAAAGTCACATATTATCTCCTGGTTCAGTGAAGTGGGCCAGAATAGTTTCAGGAAATATCTAAATATGTAGGTCCTTATTGATAATGGATTTTCTGTTTCTGTCATCACAATTCAAGGAGGTACAGTGCCATATAGTTTTATGATCTTTCAGCAAAGCTCTAGAAAATTAGGCTATAAACAGAATGGAGAAGATATCACCTCCTAAGCATAGCAGTGTGAAATCCCACCAGCATCTCCGAGGAATGAGGCCCCGCATGACCCTTCTGGGTCCCCAAGCTCTGGCCACACCAAGGGTATGGGAACCATTGGCAGAAACACTCAGACACTGAGGTTATGTTCACTCCTCTTCTCTTGTTCTAGTCAGGCAGATAGCAGACAGTCTTTGAAGTCTGATGGACCTAGGTTTGAAGTCCTGCTCAGCATTGAACTAGCTGTCACCCCCACACAGGAAAATACATCTCTGAATCCTTGGCTTACTTGTCAATCAGAAGAGGGGCAGGGCCTTGGTCTCAAAGGGCTGGGAAGGGACTTAGATGGGTTCTACTTCTGCAGGCACAGACTCTGTCCAGCAGAAGACATTCACTAAAGGGAGCACCTTTCCCTTGCTAAATTAATCGAGATTATAGTAGTGGCAGTGCAGCCATGGCTACCAATCGAAACAACATTGTTTGCATTTGGGGAATCACTGTAAGCCAATTTTGGGTTGAGAGCCTTTTTTATTGTTGTTTTTTGTTTTGAGTTGGAGTCTCACTCTGACGCCTAGGCTGGAGGGCAATGGCACGCTCATGGCCACCTCAGCCTCAACCTGCTGGACTCAGGAGACCCTTCCACCTCAGCCTTCCAAGTAGCTGGAACACAGGGGCACGCCACCACACCTAGCTAATAGGCTGAGAGCTTTATCTCATGTAATCCTCATCACCATGACCTGCAGGGGAGGTATCATCATTGATAATGGATTTTCCGTTTCTCTCATCACAATTCAAGGAGGTACAGTATCTTATAGTTTTATGATCTTTCAGCAAGGCTCTAGAAAGTTAGGCTATAAACAGAATGGAGAAGATGTCATCCCCTATTGAGAAATGAGAACTCTGAGGCTTGGAGAGGGAAACTAATTTCCCAGTTTCTCACAACTAGCAGTAGCAGGGTGAGGAGACAAACCTATTCCACTCGAGTCAAAGCCAAATTCCTTGCAGAGTCCAAAGGCCTTCCACGACCCCATCTCCCACCCCCACTTCCCCTCCTGTCTTATAGACTCTTCCCTCATCACTCTCCTGATCACTCGGTTCCAGCCACAATCACTTGGCTATTCCTCAAACATACCAGGCAGGCTCCTACCCCAGGGCCTTTGCACAGGCCATTTCCACAGCCCAGAACACTTACCCCCAGGTGGCCACATGGCTACCTTGGAGAATGTGCTCAAATGCCATCTTCTCAAAGAACCTTATTGTGACTTTGCTATTTATAATTCAAACATCTTCTACTTCCACCACCCCTTCTCTGGGACAACACCACCCCCTTTCCCTGGCCTATTTTTTTTACGCCCCTTTCTTTTCACCTTTTAACTTACTATGAGATTAACTGTTATATGTTTATTATGGATGTGTTGGCCTCTGCTCAACAAGAAGTTCCTCAGGGCAGGGATTTTTGAATGTGTCTCCAGCACCTAGAACAGGGATTGACATAAAGCCCAGGTCTCAGCCAGACTCCTGTCCCAAGTCCTGTTGTAGCCGCAATCGTTATTCATGGAGTGATGTTTATACAGGCAGAAGTCCAGACAGCAGGTCGTTATTCTGTGACCTCTTGGTGCCCAACATCACACTGATGACACAAGAGGTGTTCTCTGGGGCTTATAGTTGGGTTGAGGAGACAGGACACACAGCCTGCATGGAGGGTAACCACATGCTCCCTTGACAGTTGTGTGGGATAGACCTTAAGTCCCTTGGGAACTCACACCAGGGTGCTGAGTACAGGTAGCCCAGTGCAGGGGGTACTTCGCGGAAAGGACAGGAATTGAGCTGAACATTGAAGGGACTGTGATTGGTGGAAAGGACAGCAAAGCCCACTCCTGACAGAGGATCACCCTTCACAAAGGCATCAAGGCTGGAATGGGCAGGGCTGTGGAAATTCCTCCCATTCTCTAACCTCGGCTCAGTCACCACCTCCATGGACCTACAGCTCAGTGGATCCCTGCTGCTACAAACCCAGGAAATTACAATCCTTCTCTTCAAGGGACTTGTCACAATTTGTAATTGTAACAATAAATATTTGCATTTGGGGAATCACTGTGCAATCGCATTGTGTTCAATAAATATTTACTGAACGATTCAATGAATAAATGAATGAATAAATGGCCAAAGGAATGGCACATTAAAGAAGAATGTATATAATGATAGACCAGATTGTCTGAATTGGGCAATAAAAGAAACCATCGGCCACCCAGCACCCACTTGAGACTGGCCCTAGCACTAGACGGTTCCTCATGTAACCCTCAGAGAGGCCATTAGAGATGCGCACTTGGTAAAGTGTAGTTAATTCATCCAAGTCAAGACAGCGAATAAGTGTGGAGCCAACATTTTTACTCTAGTGTTGGGGTGTTCCACGTCCCTGCTCGGAGGATAAAGGGACCCTAGATAGGGAAAATCGGGGCAAATAATGGGGTCCCAAATGTGGTGTGAAGAATAAGGCTCTCCCAGGATCATGCTGATATCCAAGACTGTGTAACTTTCACATCCTCTTATCCTCAACTCGGTCCTTCTCCTCACGAGCCTACGAGCAGCAGGGAGTGACGGGAAGGCAGACTGCACACCCCCGCCCCCGTTTTTTTGAGTTGGAGGCTCACTCCACCACCCACCAGCGTCGACCTCATGCTGGGCTCTGGTGATTCTTCCACCTCAGCCTTTCAAGTAGCCAGAACTGTAAGTGCACACTACCATGCCTGGCTAATTTTTGATTTATTGTAGCGACAAGGTCTCACCTAGTTGCCCAGCCTGGTCTTGAACCTGCGGGCTCAAGCAATCCACTCACCTCGACCTCCCAAAGTGCTGGGATTACAGGCTGAGCCACCGAGCCT
>CAUYQG010063882.1:0-10392 GCA_963574415.1 Tarsius wallacei
GTATCTATCTGAGGATGGGGAGACACCTCTTATCAACAAGGGTACCTGAACGAAATATTTTTGTATGCCTAACCCCTAACTGTACCCCACAATAACATAATAAAATAAAATAAAATAAAATAAAATAAAAAAATAAAAAAATAAAGTGGGCAAAGGACATGAATAGATACTTCTCAAAAGAAGATATACAAGCAGCCAACAATTACACATTCCAATATTTTGAATCTTTGATTTTAAAATGGTGCATATCACTTCTGATCACATTCCTAGTATAAGCTTAGTAAGTAGTAGACATCCAATTTAAAGGGAATCTGGGAAAACTATCATTACTCTAAACAGGTATGTCTGGAGAGGTATCAACTCACTTCTGTTGAAAGTATGCAAGTATGCTGGTGATGTTACTGTGCTTAGATAACCTAAAAACATTATTTTTTCACTGTATAATGGTATGTCATATGTTTTACTTATGTAAAAATAAGTGTAAGAAAATGATTATTTATCAATAGTATGTAAATGTAAAGTCAGAATGATAGTAATACCAAACAGCCACAGATTGTTCAATTGGGTGGCTGAGATTGAGACATCTTTGCTTCCTGATGGTTTGATGTACACAAATTTTGGTTCATGCACAAAATTACTTTAAAATATTGTATGAAATTATCTTCAGGCTATGTGCATAGGGTATATATGAAACATAAATAAAATTATGTTTAAAATAAAAAGAAAGTATGCAAGTAAGGGATGAATGACCATCTATTAGGCATGCTGAAAAAGAAATTTCTGCACCAGAATAATAATTCCTGCATCATGAATCTAAGAGTCCTTTATGTTCCAAGATTCTGTGACTCTGTAACACAGGTTTCTCAAAAAGCAAACAAAGGGAGAAAAACAACAGAACAGAAAATGGATGCCAAATAAGAAGGTAATGGCACCAAAACAAGCTATTTACTTCAAAATTTGCCTATGCTTGGAGCTGGAAAATTATGTCATATTGGCTGTAAAATTATAAAATTACAGTCCAAGAATTAGTGGTTCAATTCCCTTTTACCTGAAATCCATGAGTTAGAGTGAATTTATCAATCAAGACCATTTTTATATTTTATCTCTAACTATCATCATAATATCCTGTAATTGATTCATTAGATAGTAAAGAAAGAGAACTCGAGCTTTATATAGCATCTATTATATTAGGTGTTCATGCATACTATTTCATTTAATCTCTCTGTAACTGCCTTTTTATACATTGCAAAAATTAGAATTAAAGAGGTTAAACCACCTGCATGAGGTCACATTCCTGGATACCCATTTATTTGATGTGTACGTTGATTTCTTTTCATTCAGCTCTAGCAGTCCAGTTATTTTGGTGTTTGACATCACTACACCACACTGGAGGACAATAGTAAAATTTCATTGTAGATATAGTTTCATTTCTTTAAAATGTAGAAACTAATATATGTAATTGTATTTGGAAAAATATGTGGAAATTAATAACTGCAAAATATTTTAACTTATTGATGAGGAGAGTCAGAAATTGTATGACATAAATTGTATGAGATAAATTATTAAAAGCTGTGCATCTCTTAAAAAGACATCAATCAGAACATCAAAACTTCTTACTTTTTCTAGTCGGAATGGCCATATTTTTAGTTTATTATTCCTCAATAGAATAAATTGAGTTAATTTCCTCATTTTTAATTAAATTTTAGCTCACTGATAGGTCATTACTGACAAAAAGGGTATAATTTATTATTTTATAGGAAAGAATAAAAACTCAAGTTTGTCTTCAGTGATAATATATTCTATTTAGTATTTGAGTATCATCTCATTTTTCAGTAATAATTTCTCACAGACATTTAGAGCCTAATTCACCAAGAAACTCAGCTGTGAGGGAAAATGTCATCTTCTCTTTCTCTAAGTCTTCCTAACTTACGTGCTGAATATATTATCCTATTTTTTAGCCATTTCATGATAGTCCAGGAACTTTTCAGCGTATTCCAAAAATAAAGAGCGTTTAATTAGGATCACCAACACATTTTTAAATGTTCTAAAAGGGCAATGTCTTGCTGCCTCCTGAAATCCCCTTCTCCTGTTTCACACAGTCCCCTTTGCTTTTGACCCCAGCTTTTACTTGGCTATAATTGGTTTATAAATTTTGTTAAATTGAGTCCTTATGACAACAATAACAAAAACACATTTTTCTTTTCATTTGTATTTCTTTTTTTCTAAACCATTTGACTCTGCTCAACTCTAGAGTGTTTCAACTTGTAATTAATTGTGTGGAAGTGAGCTGGATGGTTCATTTAACAGTCACTTTTCACATTATCCAAAACTTCTTAATAAGACTTGAAAAGCATCTAGTTTTATACACACAACTTTTTAGAGTTGCAGTGCTTTCAACTAGAATCTACCAAACTAAGATACCTACCCCCATTTCTTAATTCTAGCAAAAGAATAATGGTATGATATGGCATTTATGTAATGTAAAGAATGAAAAGGGAGGAACAGAACAATTCCAGATTTCTGTATCATGACAACTTTTGAAAGCAGCATAGGCTATTTTACAGACTTCAATTAAAGACACTCTTAGAAGAACAAATAATTTTTCAATGTTAGAAGACATAACATTAAGTATGACACATTGGGAATATACCAAGAGGAACTCAAATCATTCTACAAAAAAGAAACCGACCTGCACAATCAAATTTATTGCAGCAGCATTCACAATAGCAAAAACATGGAACCAACCATGCTGCCCATCGAAACTGGACTGGATAAAAAACATGTGGTACATATATACAATGGAATATTATGCAGCCACAAAGAGGGAGAGAATTATGGACTTCACAGCAACTTGGATGGAGCTAGAGTCTACAATACTCAGTGATCTATCACAGAAACAAAGAACTGAGTACCATATGTTCTCACTCATAAAAGGACTCTGAACATTTACTATAATACTATAAGAAAGGGATTGGCAGTAGCCAGAAACAGCTAGGGGAGGGAGAGGGAGCACATAGCATCAATAAGGGTGCCTGATCTCAAACCAGGCAAAGTGGGGACCAATGAGAGGTCCAGACTTTACCTGTACAATGATCACTTGTATAACTAAGCCTGAATTTTACCCCACATCTTTAAAATAAAATTTTAAAAATTGTATTTATTCACTTTTTTTCTCTTTTTTTTAGAGATACAGTCTCATTCTGTTGCCCGGGCTGGAGTTCAAAGGTATAATTATAACTCACTACAGCCTCAAACTCCTGGACTCAAGCAATCCTTCAACCTCAGCCTCCCTAGTATCTATGGACTACAGGTTCACCACCTTGCCTGGCTATTTTTTTTTTTTTTTTAGTTGAATTCTCACTTATTCCCCAGGCTGGAATGCAGTGGCACAACCACAGCCACCATAGCCTTGACCTGCTGGGCTTAGGTTATCTTTCCACCTCAGCCTTCCAAGTAGCTGGAACCACAGATGGATACCACCACATCCTGCTAATTTTTTTATTTATTGTAGAGATGAGGTCTCACCAAGTTTCCCAGGCTGGTCTCGAACCCTGGGCTCAGGCAATCCTCTGACTTTTGCCTCCCAAAGTACTGGCATTACAGGTATGAGCCACCACGCCTGGTTTCACCTATGATTTTTTTATTGACCATATGTAGTCATAGGTATTGGAGTCCTTTGGGATTATAGAAAACACCCACTAAATAGATAGCTTCACTTGCAGCATTATAGTTAGTATTATATTACATTTATTTTGCAATGTACTTGGAAAGCAAGAGTCACGTAATGATCTCACATTTTTCTTAGTCCCATACTTAGTATGTCCATGTCAATTAGTCTTTGAGAAAAGGTGGGGGAGGTGAAGACTTGTGTTAAGAGTTGAACTGCATCCTTAGCCAATTTTTCTGTGGTGTCTAGTGGTAACAGAATTTCAAGCACATTTTTAAGTACATTTTTTAAGGCAGAGACTGTACGTAACTTACCTATCCTTCCCCCATGACAATTGACATAATGCTTAATCATAACAGAGATAATTCAAATTTATCTTTTTGGGGGTTAGTTACCAAATATATAGGGAAGGCATCACCTTTCTATTTATCTTTTTATGGAGGTAGTATGTATCTTGCAAAAGAGGCATATTGTAAGGATGTAATAACAGATAAAAATATAAATGCAAGTATAGTGCGACCTCACTAAAAACCTAGAATTTTAAAAGTCAACAATTAATGAATGAAAGTTAGTCTGTCTGTCTATCTATCTATCTATCTATCTATTTATCTATCTATCTGTCATTCATCGATCATCTCAGTATTTAATTCATTGACCTCTTTTTTTGTTGACTTTCTTAGCCTGCTCATTTCTGAATGGTTTCAAATGGTTCTCTCAGCCCCTAGGATTACAGATTTCTTTAGCACAACTTCTTAGCTTAATGATCTAATTCCCAATTTTTGAATGAGTGGTCTAAACATTTTGAATGAGTGGTCTTATACTTACAAGCTAGGTCTATGTGTCTTGAGTGAGTAGTAAGCAAGGCATAGAATCATTTGTTATAAGTTAAATGTAGTTTTCCTTAGAAAGGGATATGAATGAAGCAGGAAGCGAAAGATATCTCTTGTAAACAGGCACCTTAACCACAACACGCCTAAAATTAGAATCACTCCTCTTTTCTCCACACTTCCTTAATCCACATTCCAACTCCACCTGTCTTCTTATATACCCTATATTGGTGATTGCATCATGATTCATTTGCTTATCTAATCTAAGGGAATAGCAGACATTATTGATATCTCTTTTCTATTTCCTGCATATACAATCAGTTCTTTGATGCTGATGATTCATGAATATTATGACTTAGGTGCCATTCACTTGCTGGAGCTTTATATACATTATTTTATCTCAATTTCCTTAACAAGGGTAAATTTAACATTGTATCTATATTTTATAGATGAGAAAACTGTGGCTTGGCATACTTAAGTAACTTACTCAATGTGACCTAGACAGAACTGGTTTTTTATTCTAGGCACTAGGACTCTGGAAATATTACTGTAGTAGTCTTCTGCCTAGCTTAATAGGAAATTGGAGTATTTGTAATCAGGAGAGTCAGGAAACCTGGACTTGCTGTAATTATTTTACTTCTAATGCTACCTCCTTCACGGGTAAGTTACTGATTTTTTTTTTCTTAATTGACTTCAAGGGAGTCAGGTGGATAATAATAAATGAATGGCTTCAACTCTTATGTCTGTATGATTTCCTGCCTCTGTTCCTTTTTCCATTCAGGGTTCCTTACCACTCCTGATACCTAGCATTTCTGGCTCACTCCAATGTTTGGTCTCTGTACTTTAAGGGCTGTCGAAAGGACAAGTTTAAGTACATCTATCCGTTTTTTAAAGCAGACTTCTGAGTACTGATACCTAGAAATACAATATAAAGAAAAAGTCACAATTTATTAATCTTTCCTGTAATTTAAAAATATGTAAGTAGAGGCAAGGCATTGTATCATTTTTTTTGACAATGTTAGTTTTATTCTTTCAATTCATGTTTTCCCAACTTGGGTCCTATTTCAGATTTGAGTAATCATTGTAATCCCTTCCTCAATATCTAGAACAGAAAAGTCTTTATTCTCTGTAAATATTTGTTCATGATAATTGTGTGACCCAAGTCTTCATACATATGTTTGTACATAGAGTTGTGGGTTGGGAAGAGTGTAAAAGGTACAGTGAGAGTAGGGCCCCAGTATGTGTATAATCCTTGCATATTTGTTCTTGTGACATTGATGGTGAAAACTATGATTTATTTGATATTGATTCTTGGTCAGATTCACTTAGAAATTTATTAACTCTTTCATAATGTCCCACTTTGGGATGCATTTCGCAGCAATATATTTACAGACAGATGGAATTGTATACACAAAATGTTTTCCACTCAACATTACAAGACCTTGATTTATGATCTGTTACCTATTTTCTAAAGGAAATGTAATTGTCTTATTGGCTACTATTTTGTACTATGCTTTTAACCTTTACTCCCTTTAACCAATTCAACACTTATCCTTGTCTTAGCACTTTTTTATAACTCTATTATGGCAGGTAACACATTCTGCTGTATGAATATAGTCAGTTTTATGTTGTCATTGTTAATGTTCTGGAGCATCTCTCACAGAGAGGTCGCACAATTAGAGATCAACAAATATTACCTGAATTAAATGGAAGTACTACTAAACTGATTAAATCTTATATGTATTTTTCTGTTTCCTATTTTTTAAAGTATTGTTCTTTGTTCTATAAGTTCTAGAATTAAACTCTTGAATTCATTAATTGGGAGTTCTGAGAGACATACAGTACACTCCAGGAAATCTTACTGTTTTTAAAGCATTTTAGTTTTTGTTTACTTATTCTACAAAAATGGAAACTTTGACCAAACTCTTAAAATCACCTACAGCATAACATTTCAAACAACTTTTGTGTTGGACTCTCATCTCAGCCGTCAAAAAACGACATATTTAAACTCTTTAGTAATTAGCCTGCTTAATTCCTCAAATAAAAATAAACTGACTTCTGTTAATATTGCTTTTAGGGTGATTGAATATAAGAAATAACAACTTAGGTTTAAAAATAACATTTTATGAGAGGCTATTGCAGTAAGTCCAAAGGTGATAGTGACTTCAACTAGACTGATAGTGAAAAAAATAATGAGAAATGAATGGATTGAGGTAATTTTGAAAGTGGAGCCAACTGGAATTGATGATGGAATAGATGTGAGATATGAGAGAAGGAGGAACAAAAGATTAATACAAGATTTTTGACCTAAGTAACTTGAAGGAAGAATTGCATTTACTGAGATTTGGAAGGCTTGAGAAGAAGCTGGTTTTGATTGTGTTATATTTTATTACCTATTCAGTATGTCAAATTGCCAGTTGTATTTATGTTTCTGGGGTTAAGAGAGAGAAATAGGTGGGGGATATAAATCCGGAAGCCACCAGAATATAAATGATAACTAAAGTCATTGCCACAGATCATCTAAGGTGTAAGTATAGATAGAAAAAGAAGAGAACATGCCTTAAACCCAGAGATACCAACATCTGAAAGTTGAAGAATTGAGAAGTGACTAGCAAAAGGAGACCAAGAAGTTCAGAAAGTAGAATTGGTGATTGAATGCCACATTTCAGAAGCAGGGGATAATCAACTGCTACAATTTTTGGAGCAATAAATTTGGTTAGGCAAGAGGGATTGAGATTAGGAAGTCCTGACTTTTTTAAAATTTAAATTATTTTTTGACACAGGGTCTCATGCTGTCACCCAGGCTGAAGTGCAGTGGTGTGATCATAGCTCATTGCAGCCTTGAACTCCTGGGCTCAGGTGATCCTCCCATTTCAGCCTTCCAAGTAGCTGGGACTACTGGTGCGTGCTGCCACATCTGGCTAATTTCTTTTGTGTTTTATTTTTGTAGAGATGTGTCTTGCTGTATTGCCCAAGTTGGTCTCAAACTCCTGGCCTCAATGATCCTCCCACCTTGGCCTCTCGAAGTACTGGGATTACAGGCTTGAGCCACTGGTCCCAGCTGGAAGTTCTGACATTTTCATGGTAATGGACAGAGATGGGATGAAGAATGCAGTTTGTGTTAACCTGTAAATGGTGGGTGAGGATTGAAGGGAATCCAGGATTTATATCTGGACAGAATGTAAAGGAAGTAAAAGAAATCCAGTGAAACTGGCACACAAGGAAAAAGGGGAAATATACAGGGCTGCCTCATGCAGCAAGACCATGTGGAACCAGTTAAAGATATATTTATATTATGAAGGCAGAAGGAACAATCAAAGTGTTTTAAGTAAAAGAGTGGCAGAATCATATTTTCATTTTGAAAGATGCTTCCTCTCAATACAGATATATATACTCACACGTACCTTCTTTTTCCACCTAATTTTGATTTTTATTTTCTCATGCCACTATACAATGTGTGCATGTATCAAAATATCACATGTACCCTCAAAATATGTATAAGCATTATGTATAAATAAAAAATTAAAAGATTCTTATTTCTAGCTCAATTTATCCTAAAAATGTTGTCTGAGATTTAAGAAACTTAAAGCAATTGCTTTCATCAAAATGCTCTCCTATTCAAACTTTTAGCAGATACCTACTGTATGAGGGATTAAGTACAAACTTTTTAATTTCCAATTCAAGTAGACCAAGCAATACTCTTTCTTTCTAACCCACCACATTTCCTTTTGCATACCTAAGTATCATCCAACTACATGTTGAATGATATACTCTTTTCTTATTCTTTAATCTATGATGTCCCCTCCTCTTGGAATTCTTTCTCCATCACCTCCTGTCAAAATTCTACCTACTCAAGTTCCAAATCCTACTTTGTAACATCAGCTGGAAATATTATCTTCTGCCACTAAATCCCTGTACACATGTCAGTACCAGTAATGTAGACATTTAAACATAATTATAAGCTTAAAGTCTTACTATCTTAAAAATTCTGAGTGTGACGCTTGATAACTATATGCAAACAGACATGTTTAATGCCAAGGGTTTTATCAGATATCCTACTGCATCCTTTCTCTGGATATAACTAGCAGAGTGCTTTGCACAAGTACTATTTCAAAATATGTTTGAATAGGACTGTAAATAAACATATGGTTTTTGTAGATAAGAAAACACTAGAATGCAGTTCCCTAATTCTAAATTTGATAATTACATAACTACTTCTTGATTTCTCAATTTTAGGTGTTATCTTTTGGCTGTCTTTTGAAGATAAGTATGTACCCTCTTACAGACTTTTAGACACAGTATTTTCTTTCATCATTCCTACAAAGTTAGATTGCAATTTTTGTAGATCTTCACTATCTGTCACATGTAGTTACTCTATTTACAGTATCTACCAATGTACTGTAACAATATGTAAACAAATACTACTCACTGCTGAGATAAGCAGTGCACTATGACTGTATTTCTTTTTCATACAGCTTTAATTTTTGCAATGGTTTTATTTTTTTGTCCCTAACACTATTTCTAAACTCTTTAACAGGGCTGCAAAGAGCCATTGGGTTCTATTTTCCACATGATCAAACACATCTGCTGATATATCTCTTCCATTTTCCTCCCTAGAGACATCTTTCCTGGAGTTCCCTGTCTTCCTACTAAAATTTGGACTTACTCTTTAGAAATGGGACAGAGTTAGGTCATCAGGGCTTCCTTTTTGCCTCTTTTCAGGATTGGGTTACTCTTTCTCTGAATTCAATGCCTTTCTTTATCTTGATTTCTCTATATTTTTATAGAAAAGCATTTTCCTGACAAGTTGCTTTCTCAGTAAAAATAACTCCCTGAAAAATAGTGCATGTAGTTTATGTCTGAAACTTTTGTCTGAAACTTATTTTTGTCTACCGTCATACTTGATTGAGGGTTTGGCTGAATATAAGATGTTTGATTGAAAATAATTTTACAGCCAGGCTCGGTGGCCCAGCCTGTAATCCCAGCACTTTGGGAAGCCGAGGCGAGCGGATTGGTTGAGCCCGTGGGTTCGAGACCCACCCGGCAATTTGGCGAGACCGCCTCTCTACAATAAATCAAAAATTAGCCAGGCGTGTTAGCATACACCTGTAGTTTCGGCTACTTGGAAGGATCGCTGGAGCCCAGCAGGTCGAGGCTGCGGGGACCGGGAGTCTGCCGCTGCCCTCCAGCCTGGGTGACAGAGTGAGACTCCTACTCAAAAAAAAAAAAAAAAAGAAAAGAATTGTACTTCAGAATTTTAAAGGCAACTTTCATTGTCTTTAAGCTCTCAAATTTGTGTTAAGAAGTTCAATACCATACTAGCTAGTGTTGCATGCCGGTAGTCCCAGCTGCTCAGGAAGCCAAGGCGGGAAGCTTGCTTGAGCCCAGGAGTTTGAGTCCAGTCTGGGCAACATAGCGAAGTTCCCATCTATAATAATAATAATAATAATAATAATAATAATAATAATAATAATAATGAAGTTCAATACCATTTATATTGTTAGTCTTTTATAAACAATGTTTTTGCACCTTGTGTCTAGTCTCTTCCTTCAGTGGTCTTAAATATGGTGCAGATGTATCTTGGGGTAAGTTGTTTTTTTTTTTTTGATTGAGTGTTATGGGCATTTTCTAGGGTCTTTAAGTTTGGAAATACATAAACTTTAATCGGTTTATTTATTATTTTTCCTCCTCTTATAGGCTGAATTGTACCTTGCTCCCCAAATTCATCTTAATTCAGAATTTGATTGTATTTGGAAAAGAGTCTTTAAGAGAAAATTAAGTTAAAAAGAGGTCATTATGGTAGGCGTTAATCTAATATGACTGGTGTATTTATAAGAAGAGGAGATTAGGACAGAGGCACTCAGAGGGAAAACACACACACACACACACACACACACA
>CAUYQG010063883.1:0-12891 GCA_963574415.1 Tarsius wallacei
TCATACAGAAGAACAAAATCATGGCCTTCACAGTGACTTGGATGCATCTGGAGACCATCAGACTAAATGAGCATACACAAAGAACTGAATGCTGTATGTTGTCGCTCATAAGTGAATCCTGAACACTAGTCACATTAGCACAAGAGTAGAATTGGTAGTCACTGGACACTGTTAGGGAAGGGAGGGAGGGAAGAAGGGGGGTGAAGGGCACCAGACAAAGGGTACCTGGTTCACTATTAGGGGGAGTGTGGACCACCTAGAAGCCCAAACATCACCTGCATGCAGCCTACTTAAGTACTAAGTCCTCATTTGCACCCTACAAGTCTATAATACATACATAAATTATAAACAAGATATAGATCAGAATTTTCAAAAGGTTTGAGGTCTATAAAGAAATGGAGAAAGGAAAGTGTTATACGTTGAATTGTGTTTCCTAAAAAGATACATTCAAATCTTAATCTCCCAGACTTGTGCATGTTACCTTACTGTGAAATAGAGTCTTTGAAGTTATAATAAAATTAAATTGTGGTGAGCCTAAAGGTAGTTGGGCCCTTAATCCAATATGTCTAGTTTCCTTTATAAAAAGCAGGAAGACACAGTAATAAACACACTCAGAGGAAAGCAGGAGTGTGTGACTACAGAGCCAGAGTTAGCAGTTTTGCAGCTGAAAGCCAAGAAACACCAAGAATCACTGGCAGCCACCAGAAGCTAGGAAAAGAGCATGAAACAGATTCTCCCTTTGAGCTCCCCCAAAATAACCAACCCTGCTAACAACCTGAATTTCGGGTGTCTGGCCTGTGAAACTGTGAGAGAATAAATTTTTTGTTGTTTTAAGCCACTCAGTTTGTAGTGCTCTTTTATGACAGACTTTTTATGACAAACTGATATAGGAGATGTCAGAGAAGTGTCCAAATATTCAAAACTGACTTCAAGACAGAGTGACAGCAAAGTTAAATGGATGCGATAGAGTTAGCAGATAGAGATTTTTTATGGAGGTGACTAAATTTTAAGTTTACTTTTAGAAATGTGGATGTCTATTTTTTCCAATGATATGTAAGAGTCAAAAATATTCAACTGGCATTTTTAAAGAGGATCTCCTTTGTATTTCCATGGCACTTAATAAATTTTTTTTGTCATAGAATTTACCTATCCAACAACAATTGGGTATTTGTCATCCTAATTTTTTTTTTTCCATTTTACTGTGGATCACTAAAGATAGAGCCTTCATACTTTTGCATTCTGAGCAAAAGTGCTGGAAAATCTGTGAGTTAGCAATAAAGGCTTTTTAGAATTAATGTGTAAACAAAAGATGTGCTCTGGAACTTTAGCAATAGCTAACATAAATAAGCATTTGGCATAATTAGTATGGCCTTTCAAAGATATCCATGCCCTATTCTGAGTTCTGTAACTATATAATATTGCACGTCCAAAAAAGTTTGCAGATGTAAAATTGCTGACCTCAAAATAGAGAGTTTCCTTGGGTTATTGAGGTAGGCTAAACCCTTTTTTAAGTCGGGAAGGGTCTCTGTTGCTTAGGCTGGAGTGCAGAGGCATGAACAGGGCTAGCTGCAGCCTCTACCTCCTGGGCTCTGATGATCCTTATGCCTCAGCCTTCCAAGTAGCTGGAACTACAGACATGCACCATTATGCCTGGTTAATTTTTCTGATTTTTGTACAGAGATGAGGTCTCACCATGTTCTCCAGGCTGATCTTGAACTCCTGGGTTAAAGCAGTCCTCTCACCTCGGTCTCCCAAGGAACTGGAATCACAGACGTGAGTCACTACTCTGGGCCTGGCTTAGCTAAATCTTTTCATGTGAGACCTGAAATGCAGAGAACTTTGTCCAGCTAGAAATAACAACAGTGCAGCAGCACAGAAGGAGTGGTCAGAGAGAATGGAAGTGTGAAAAGGCCTTGATGCTCTGATGAGCTATAGGAGATGAAGGGAGAAAGTGATGAGGACTCTAGACTTCAGTTGTTGAGAGGTTTCTAAATGACAACCAGCGAGGGAATGTGAAACAGCCCTACGGCCACAAATAACTATATTTTGCCAGTGCAAGAATCAGCCTGGAAGCGATTCTCTCCCCAGAGCTTTCAGCTATAGCCCAGACACCTTGATCTCTGCCTTGTGAGAGAGAAAGATGGGAAACCAGCCAAGCTTTCTGACCTACAGAAACTGTAAGATAAAATTTGTTTTAAGTGTGCTGTTTAAAACTGCTGAATTTGTGACAATTTGCGATGGCAGCAAAATAAAACTAATATATAGGTAATATTAAAATATTCCAATGGCTAAAATACTAAAGACTGTAAAAAAAACCATATAGAAGTGTGAGGATACCATATGGTGGCTTCAGAACCAATCTTCCTGGTTTCCAGTTGCAGCTCTGCTACATATTTATTTCCAGATGTTGGACAATTTATTTACCCTAAATTTGTTCTCATTTTTGCAAAATGGAGAAAAATTTTCTACCTTAAAAGTTCTTGAGAAGGTAAAACTAAATGAATTCATATAAATAAGGAGCTTAAAATAATACCTGACACATAGTAACACTTAATACATGTAAGTTATTGTTGTTATCATTTAGGGACAAGGGAATTTAACCAACAGACTAGCATAATAAGCATCCAATATAATCTTATCAAAAGACGTAAAACATATGTTAATGAAAGAATGAAAAAAATGACAAAACATACAGTCACAAAGGCATGCAGTTTAGGTTAGCAGAGTACAACCAAATTTGAAGAAAGAGCAAATTTCAAGAAAAAAGTGACAATAAAGAGTTTTAGACAATCTGAAGAATTCTGAATTCATCAAGAAAAATGTTTTACAAAATCTGCTTACATGTCATCATCATAAACTTTTATACTTTGTTACATGTTATAGGTGGAAAATACATATTTTATAAATGGCAGAGAAGAACAAATTTTTTTGAAAGTTTGGTTTTGCTTGTAGGGATTCCGAGTTTATAATACTCAGCGATCTATCACAGAAACAAAGAACTGAGTGCCACATCTTCTCACTCATAAGAAGTCCCTGAACAAATATCATAATGCTACAAGAAACGGACCGGCATAGTAGTGTTGCAGGAGTTTTGAACTCCACTGTCAGTTTAAACCAGCAACCTCAGATTAAGGAACGTGGACCCTAAAAGGATGAGTGAAAGAAGTTTATTAAACAACAAAGCTCTCTCCAGAGAAGAGAGGGGACTCCAATTTTGTGTGTGTGTGACTTTTATCTTCTCTTTTCTGGGGGTGTTTCTCTCATTTACACCTCATCTGCCCCTTAGTTCCTGAGACCCAATTCTTATTGGACATGTGGGTCCTTGACCAAAGTTGGTCCATCTTGAATATTACCCACACGTACCACAGAAAAGCCCACTCAGCTCAGGGTAAAACCACAATGCAAATTCTATGTTAATGATATTATAATAAGCCAGGGTCAAGTTAGGAAATTTAGTTAAGCTACTGCACCTGTTTTTAAGCAGCAAAAAGCCCCTTTTAGCAGAACATCCTGGGTTGAAAGGATGTTCTTAACCACACTAATCACATTTCCAGGCAACAATTACAGAATGGGGGTGGTGCAGGGGGCATTCCCACAGGTGTTAAGTCTCCTCAAGACCCTCCCTCTCTGCCTAACCAACTTCTATCTCCTCTCTCAATGGGAAGCTACCAGGGAGGGCTGAGGATACATTTCATCAATAATGATACCTGATCTCAAGCCAGGTGAAGTGGGGACCAAAGTGAGATCGTAGTTTTACCTGTACAATGACTATTTGCAAATCTAACCCTGAAGTGTACCCCGCATCTTTAAAATAAAAATAAAAAATAAATAAAAGTCTGGTTTTGGAGATCAAGAGAGCTATGTATTGATAGCTTCTGTCTATACAGACATCAAACTGTGAAGAATCTAGGTTAAAAGAAAGCATTGCTAGAGATTAATGGAGGTAGTGTTTTGGATATAAATCTGTGGGGGTGTGAATAGAATCATCTGGGGGAAAGTCACAGGGTTACAGCAAATTCAAGTTGATGCAGTTTTATTAACACAGACACATCCACTAGCACCTAGAAGATGAAGTGTAGAAGCAGGAAGTGTAGGGAGTGAAAAGCAAGAGATTACTGACGTGAGAAGTTAAGGATTCATGACTCAGTAATTGGGATACAAGAGGAGTAAGAATGTAGAAATTTCACAAGGGCTATAGGACTGTGTGACTGAATAGATAGACTGAAAAGAGGCCATGATGAACACAAAGCATAGATTCAGGAAATTTAAGGGAGAGGAAGAACAGGAAGATGAATAACTAGACTTTCTTTTCAAATCACAGATTCCAAGGTCTTGAATAATGATGAGATTCAAGACATAGATGACATAGATGAACTACTATTGAAAATCATTTGTCTCAATTAATCACAGATATTTTCTTATAGAGACGTGATTATGCTATGTAGGATAAGCAAAATGGCAGTAAATAGGTTGTCCGTGATCTCAGTACTTAAACCTTAGACATGGTGTTGTATCCTCAAAACCGACTGACAGAAGGAAGAGGAGTTATTGAACCTGGAAGCGAAAATGAATGGAAATTTCACCATTAAAAAATTGTTAACTAAGGAACCCCAGTATGATAGCCCCAATGCTAGATAAGAAAATGTTGAATAATGCACATTCCCTGATCTTAAAGCATTTTATGATGAAAATAAGGATTTAATTGGCCTTTCTTCTTTTTTTTCATCCATAAGAAGAATAAAGTTGTCATTTCAATTTGTACTTGAGAGGTACATGGTAGAAAGTGCTTTCATCTGAAGGAAATCAAACTTTAATTGAAAAATTACCATTGGTCATTGCTTTACTTGACTCTGGTGTGGAGTTGTGCTCTGTGAGCTATGGCCCGGCCGTTTTCCTAAGCCTGGGCTCCCTCCCCTATCTTGGGGAAGTGAATCTCTCTCTTTCTCTCTTTAATTTACTTTCTAAATAAGCTATCTTTTCCAATTCAAAAACAAAGAGAAAAGAGACCATTAATGGTACTAATGATATACTTTCACTTTGGAGAAGTGTTTGGTAGAATTACTAAAATTTAACATGCATGTATCCCATGACACAGTTTTCCAATTACAAGCCAAATGGGTAACTGCATTCCCTTAAAAACAAATACAGTAGTTTTCAAGGCAGCTTTATTCTTAATAGCCCCCAAACTAGAAAGTTCTAAAATATACAACTTAGTTTCACTTAGATAATTATTTTGAATAATTTACCCATCTTGTACTCTCTTTTAAAATTAAAATAGCTTTTAAGATGTAATTTTTAAAAATAAAAACTGGTATACTACTCTAAGTGATTTCAATCAGTGGCTGTTACAGTTAACAATATGAATTAAAATGCAACTTGTAAAGACAATCTGCAAATATTTGACAAGTGTTTTGAATCTTTCTCCTTGCTTTTCCACTTCACGGATAAGTTAAACTAAATGTAAGGCGTAATTAAGCATGTACTCAGAGGAATAGGTTGGCAAAACTGACAGTGAAACATGAGTTAAGGAACTGGAGTAGATTCAGAGGCAGCAAAGAAAAGGCCTGAGAAGTAGGGAAGGAACTTCCATGTCACTCAGACAGGACTTGCATAAAGTTGGATTTATAATAAGAAAGGATCAGAAGTCGGGATGCCACACTCCCTCATCTATTTTTGTGCACTAACCAGCTCCTTCAACTCAAAATCGCCTTTGGATATGACAAAACACAGCAGCTTCCTTAAGATGGATTATATAAAAAATGTCAAATTGGGCACATATGATTAGCTTTGAAAACGGCCTTCCCTCAGAAATTTATGCATATTTTCTCAATTTATTTCTTTTTAAGTATAATAATTTTTCTTCCTATTACTCTCAGTAGCTCCAGATTGCCCATTGCAGCTTTTCATTTTTGATTCTTAATTCTAGGTATAATTATTTTCTCCCTGTTTTCCTTAACTTATGGGCTTTATTAAACCTATATCTGTTATTCTATGTGAATAAGAATCAGCAGATTTTATTTTCTTCATTTAAGCCTTTTTTTTTCTTTAGGAGATAAGTACAGTTTATGTTCATATACAGAATAGCAAGTATTCTTGTGTGATAACATTTTTAACCTGAAGGCCGAGGGTCCAAGTCATTGTAAGCGGTATTAAATTTTTCCAATTAGAATGTAAAGACTATAAGGGCATACATACAGGACCAATGGCCAAGGAAGTGGCCAAGATAAATCATGTGATGAAAGAAGGAAATGGAATGCCTGAGGCTAATATATTTTTTGTTTGTTTGTTTACTGTTGCACTTCCAGAATCTAGGAAGCTTCCTGGTACAGAGACGGTGGCCAATTGTATTCTATTTTAACAATAAAATAAATACAAGGCATATATCACTCATATGTGGACCCTGAGCATTTATCATACTACTGTAAGAAAGGGATTGTCGGTAGTGAGACACTGCCAGGGGAGGGAATGGGCACACAGCAACAATAAGAGTACCAAAATGTACCTATATGATGACCACTTATATACCTAACCTTGAATTATATCCCACAACTTTAAGATAAAAAAAATCAGAGGCATATACTAAGGAAAAATATGCCACTAGAGTGAAGCAGAAGCAAGGATCCTGTGACTATCATGATATCAGGGAGAAGGACTCCTTCCTCCACCAGGGATTAGGATTTGATTGTGACCTCAGTCATTGGATGGAGACAATACACACTACAAGGGATAGACCCTTTCTGTCCATAAATCATCTGTTGCTTTAATCAAAGGGTGAAAAACAAGAGTATTCTCAGATTCTCTAAATTATATCAAGCAGCCAGAATCTCCAGTGTGGCACATGATAAAGCAAACTCTCCTTTCACTAACGGTGTGGACATTAAATAATAGGTTTGTGCTTCCCTTACCTTGTTCAAAATCTCCCCATTATTTTCAACAAGAAAGAAAAATGACCTGAATTCTGATATTTCACTAGCTGTTTTTTGTTGTTGTTGTTTTTGTTCCCTCCCATTACCACCATCCTTAAATAGCCAAGACTATAGCAAGCTCTCTTTCTTCCTTAGTTCTTATGGTTGGAATTCCCACTTCTATTTATACAGTCTCACCTCAAGTAGTCTCTCTACCTTAGGAGTCAGAACCCAGTAACAACAAAGACATGAGTTTTCTGTCTCTTTATGTGCAAATATTTCTCTAGGAATTTCCCATTTGCCTCTCAAACATCAGCAGAAAGTAAAGAGGAAGAACACTCCAAAGGATCAATGGTCAGAAAGTGGCTGAGATAAATTATGTGATGAAAGAAGGAAATGGAAGGCTAGGCTATCCATCCTACACCATCTGATTACTCAGAGAAAGGTAATAACAGTAACAACACAGAAATCCCGGTATGTCAGTTACTCAGGACATTGCAGGTTTCTCTCTCATGTCACAATACAATAAAAAGCAATAAGATGGTCCTGCCACATATTCTTTTTGAGGCGCCTTCCAATATGTGGATCCACCTAAGTTGTGGGATCAGATCCTCCCCAGAATCCTTTGAATCCAGCCAGGAGGTAAGGAAAGGGGGACAACTGAGGAGTATTTTGCAATTTTATGTTCCAGGCATGGAGATGTCATTTACCACATTTCATTGACCAGTCACATGGTCTTACCTGCTAGGCAGTATGGGAAAGATAGTATGCACACTCAGAAAAAAAAAAAAAAATTGGTAAAACATAAGATGTATTTTGCCAGCATCTGCCTTTCTAGTTGTCAGGTATTTACATTATTCTTTGCAGATTATGCAAAGGGACACATCCCAAAGTTCAGTGTAGGAAGTCACTATAACTGCCTTTAAATTCATGGTTTTCAAGGTTTTTTTCCCATCATGCCCAGGTATAACTATATAATGAGGGCTCTTGTATTTCAACCATTACACAAAGAGAGAGAGAGAGAGAGAGAGAGAGAGAACATATACATAGGTATATACAGTGTAGCACCCCGATTTCTAATCCTTTCTTATTATAAATCTTGCTTTATGCATGTCCTGTCTGAGTAACATGGAAGTTTCTTCTTTACTTCTCAGGCCTTTTCTCTGCTACCTCCTGATTTACTCCGGCTCCTTAATTCATATTTCACTGTCATTTTTGCCTCCCTATTCCTCTGAGTGCATGCTTAATTACTCTCTGCATTAACTTATCCATGAAGTAGAAAAACAAGCAGAATGATTTAAAACACTTATCAAATATTTGCAGATTTTCTTTAGAAGTTGCATTTTAATTCATATTGTTCACTATAACAGCCACTAATTGAAATCACTTAGAGTAGTATACCAGTTTTTATTTTCAAAAATTTCATCTTAAGAGCTATTTTAATTTTAAAAGAGTACGAGATGGGTGATAGTAAGTTGTTCAAAACAATTGTCTAAGTGAAACCATGTGACACAATTTGGTTCTTTCTAGTTTGGGGCTGTTAAGAATAAAGCAGCTGTGAGTACTATTATATTTGTTTTTAAGTAAATACAGGTGCCCATTTTGGTCGTAATTGAAAGGCTGTGCATGTATGTCTTTGCCTCTTGTAACAAATTTTTGCCTTAAATATTTTTTAAAATATTAAAATAGTCATTATAGCTTTCCTTGGTTTCTGTTTGTATGGCATATTATTTTCCATCCTTGTACATTCAGTCAGTTTGTGTCTTTGAATCTCAAGTATCTATCTTGTCAGCACAATGTTATGTTGAATAATATTATTTTATCTATTTTTTCTAAATCTGTCTTTATATTGGAGGCATTATCCAAGTCCTATTAATGTAATTTCTGATTAGAATTTACATATACAATTTTACTATTTTTTCCTACCTTTCATTTCAGTCTTTATCCTAATGTATACTCAGAGTAGAAGGTCAAGAAAGTCCGTGCTTGCGAGTGGAAGGGGCAGAATCAGAACAATGACTATAGCTCAATGACACCATCCCAACTTAAGCCTTTCTTCTGTATCACATCGATCTGTTATGTATTGTCAAAATCAAGTGAAGACACTGTCATTTAACTTTTTAAAATCAATACTTACTTTTCAACATTTTCAAATACTTTTGCCAATACATAGTGATGAATTCAAAACCAAAAACATACTTTGCTTAAAAACAAGGGTAGCAATTAGAATGTATCAATGGATTGATACTTCATAAATATGGTGTTTCAGGTAGAGATTTGGTACATGATTTAAACTAGCATGGAGTCTAGCACATAATACAGACACACTAAATATATTTCCAATGAGAGAATTAACTGGGTTCACATGTGGTGTTTTTTTATTGAATGACAAACACAATAACAAATATCTGTTGAATGTTCCAGGTATTTCTATAATACAATACTGGAATAAGGCACTGAATAAAACCTACAAAGTTCTTGCCCTAGTGGAGAACATATTCAGGAAGAATGAAACAGACAATACCCAAACTAAACAAGATTAAAAGGATAAGAGCTGTGAAATGAGTTTTTTTAAAAAACCAAAAAGAACACTATTTTAAATAGCATTTTCAAGTTAAGACTCTTTTAGAAAGTAACAGCTGTTTAGGGATCTAAATGAATTGAGGGGGTAAGCCATTTGAACAAGTGGGAAGGAACTCCTCCAGAAAACTCCTCCTCCGTGCAAGGGCCCAGGCAAAAGCACACTTAGAATACTTAAAGTAAATCAGGAAGAAATGTGTAGATAAAGCAGAATAAACAGAAAAAAGAAGAAGAAAAAATGAAATCAGAAATTCTTCATTTCCCATATCTTTATATCAATGAACATATTCAGGGGTTAAACTTGCTTCAAGAACACCTCACTGCCATCAGAATTTCACCATATTTTCAGGCTTTCACTTCCCAGTAGGAGCTTGGTCAGGTCTGTGCACACCTGGTTCGATGTGGAGAGTTCTACATCTGCAAAGAGGCTCTCACAGCATCACTTGTACAACTTTAGAAATATCCCAGCTGTAAATCCTGCTCATCCTTGTGTGCAAATATTCTCCCTTCATCCAGGGCAAATGACAAACTATAAGATGATATAAAGACAATTTTCCTGACTCATTGCTCACGAAAACAGAACAATTAATCAAAATTTTGATCTTCCCAAATTGTTGGAGTTGAGAATAAATCAAATAACTTAAACTATCTTCGAGAATGGTATATGTGTGATTTTATGAGTAACGAATCTTAATGAAAGGGACTTTGCTGGGTATGATGGCTCATGACTGTAGTTCTAGCATTTTGGGAGGCCAAGGTGGGAGGATGTCTTGAACCTACGAGTTCAAGACCAGCCTGGGCAATATAGCATAAACCTGTCTCTACAAAATTAATTTGCCTGGACACAGTGGCTCACGCCTGCAATCCCAGCACTTTGGAAGGCTGAGGCGAGAGAACTGCTTGTGCCAAGGATTTCAAGACCAGCCTTGGCAACATAGTGAGGCCTTGTCTTTAAAAATACATAAAATAATATAAAACCTCTCTAAATCATAGAAGCAGAGGTAGAGACATAGTACTATCTGCTATTTGTTTCTTCCCCATGTTTAAATTATTGTAATCATCTTGTAGCCCTTTCCCCATGTATTTATGACTTATTTAGTGTAGTACTTAGACAGCTATTAGAATTTTCAAAAGCTTTGTTTTAAGAACATATTTTTAAGAAATCAAATCTGTGTGTACATTTTATATTTTTAAAGACATTCGTAGCCAAAATTCTTTGTTGTTGTCTGTGGGCAATCTCTTTTTGAAGTCTAAAGCTAACTCTAATGTGCTCCTATAATCTGTTGTTTTTTGACTCAAGTCCAAACCTGCTGCTCTGCTCAGCATGTTCCTTCAGCTTGATGTAATGCTATTTATCATTTTTCTTTGATGCTAATTCTCTGTATCTTTTTATCCTCTCCATGTACCTGACATATGTTTCATATGTGTGTGTGTGGATGTGGATGTGTGTCTGTCTACTCACACATATACATATGCATATACTATATGTGGAGAGACTCCAAAAACAGAATTCTTACATGTTTAAACTTCAGTCACCTTCAAAATACTCTCTGTTCGATGCAAAGACCTATTAAGGTGCTTTTCCCACTGCTCAAGACAGATTTAAACTCATCAATTTTGATGTATTTAAGTTCTTCTGCCATTTTTTGTTTCACCTCTTTCACATCAGCAAAACATTTCCATTTCAGGACTTATTTCATCAGGGGAAACAACAACAAAAAAGTTGGGAAGAGATAGGGTAAATAGTGCGGGTGAGGCATGGAGGTTATACAGTTTGGGGACTACCATTAGAAACTGCTGAACATTCAGCATGTTGTGGGCAGGTGTGCTCATTAATCACCCATCATAAAATGGGCACCTGTGTTGAAAGAATCTCCAAAAAAATTCACTGAAGCTGAACATAGTCTCTGACAAAAATGCTAGCTGGTATACTGATGTTGATGGATTCCTAGAACACTTACCTAGTTGAGGAAGCCTGTGCTACAAAGATCCCTTTTCCCAGCCAAAAAAATCCAATCTTGGGGGTTCCCACCTCATACATGAAATTTAGTACAGAGGTAATGTCTCTGTGATTCAATCAGAAGCAGTTTTTGTTTTAAGAAGAGGTTATTTTCCTGATGTTTAGATTAAGGTAAAGAAAATGAGAATATAACATGTAAATTCTACTTTTATTTTTCAGAACAATACATCTTGTGCTCCAACATGAAATGTTTAATATAGTCCACTTGCCAAAAAAACCCTAGTGTTATTATAAATAATTATTATTTGTATCTTATTTAGCTTTTCAAAACTGCTATAATAAATTCTTACATTTTAATTATGTCCTCAGAGAATTTGGCTCCTTTTTGCCTTTAAAATATTATACTTAAACCAATGACCCTTTAACCCTGTATTTGCTGTTCAATAGCATTACTCATAATATGGTTAAAGCAGTGAAATGCCAGATGGAAAGAATATTTAATCCTCCTACTTTTTTCTTTTTTCCTTTTTTTCCCTTGTGACTCACACTGAAAATTCACTGCAATTCCTGTTTTAATATCTTTTTTAAACATATTTTTTATTATAAAATTGTGGGGTACAATTAAGGGTTAGGTATACAAATGTGCATCGTTAAGGCACCCTTGTTAATAAGGGGTGTCTCCCCGCCCCCAGACAGATATTGACTACCGTTAGTCCCACCTCCCTTCCCCTCCCTACCCCCCCCATAGTTTCCCACCACTTTCAATCCTTTTCTTATGGTATTATGATAGATGTTCAAGGTCCACTATATAAGTGAGAATATGTGACACTCAGATAGTTGTTTCTGTGAGAGATCACTCAGTATTCTACACTCTAGCTCCATCCAGTTTGCTGCGAAATTTATGATTTTGTTCTTTTTTATGGCTGCATAGTATTCCATCATGTATATGTACCACATTTTTTTAATCCAGTCCTCTTTTGATGGACAGCATGGTTGGTTCCAGGTTCTTGCTATTGTGAACAATGCTGTGATAAACATTCATGCGCAGGTATCTTTTTGATAGAGTGATTTGAGTTCTTCAGGGTATATTCCCAGTAGGGGGATTGCAGGGTCATATGGTAGGTCGATATTTAGAGCTTTTAGGAATCACCACACTGCTTTCCACAGAGGTTGCACTAGCTTGCACTACCACCAACAGTGTATAAGTGTTCCCTTTTTACCACATCCTCTCCAGCATCTGTTATTTTTTGAGTTATTGATAATTGCCATTCTGACTGGAGTTAGGTGGTATCTCAGTGTAGTTTTAATTTGCATCTCCTTGATGATTAGTGAGGTTGAATATTTCTTCATGTGTCTGTTGCCCGCTCGGATGTCTTCATTTGAGAAGTGTCTGTTCATATCTTTTGCCCACTTTATAATGGGGTTGTTTGTTTTTTTCTTTTCAGC
>CAUYQG010063885.1:0-39598 GCA_963574415.1 Tarsius wallacei
TGAGGGGGATGGGATTAATGGTGGTGGGTATCTATCTGGGGATGGGGAGACACCTCTTATCAACAAGGGTACCTGAACGAAATATTTTTGTATGCCTAACCCCTAACTGTACCCCACAATAACATAATAAAATTAAAAAAAATAAAAAATAAAAAAAGAAATGGTATCTAATTCACAGCAGTCTTAACCTCCAAAATATGTTTTGAATATCTGCCCCTCAGGCATCACCACTCCTAAAAACAAGCAAAAAAATAAACCTGGCTGGACCTGGTGGCTCAAGTCCGTAATCCCAGCATCTGGGAGGCGGAGGCAAGAGGACTGCCTAAGCCCAGGAGTTTGAGACCAACCTGGGCAACATGACGAGACCTCGTCTCTACAGTAAGTCAGAAAAACTAGCCGGATGTGGTGGCATGCACCTGTAGTTCCAGCTACTTGGAAGGCTGAGGCTGAAGAATCGCCTGAGCCCTGCAGGTTGAGGCTGCAGTGACCATGAGCATGTCACTGCACTCCAGCCTGGGCAACAGAGTGAGACTCCAACTCAAAAATAAATAAATAAGTAAATAAATAATAAACCTGTTAGCCTTTTAAGTCACAATGCCTCATACAAGTTATTTGGTAAGTTTTTCTTGGAATGAATGAGTGAATGCATGAATGAATAAGTGCCTGAAAAAGCATGCTTCTCCAGCTTTTGGAAATTCAGCCTGGTCAAGTCCTTCTGTTGTAGGCTTGAAGAGGAAGTTTATATTTTCATTTTTCAAATAAGTAAAAGAAATACAAATTATATACTGATGAACCAAGTTGGGGTTCCCTAATATTCGGTTAAGCAATGCAGCATTTCCGATGTCTGGCTTGGTTTTGGAAAGGTTTGCAGCATATTAACTTGTTACTGCAGCAATTCTTTTTGAGACCCAGAGGGAACACAGATGAGCCCAAAAGGATCCTGGAAAATAATCTAAAGCAGATGTTGGCCATGGTGATTTTGACTGAGAACAGAAAATTAAAGGATAGGGATCAAGACTCAACCACCAAGAGCTTTAGGCAACACCCGAGACCACAACATGGTGCCTGGGACTGGCTCTAGACCTGGGTGAGCCCAGACTTTGGAATTCTTTGTTCTTGTTCAAACACAGGAAAATAATGCTAAACCACAGATACACTCGGTCTAAAACAAGTCCTCACGATGGGCCATTTGTCATTGGCAGTGAGGTTTTTTGCTTTCTATTTTGTCCCAAGATAGTTTTCTGTACCGTTCTGAAGAGATCTTCAAAGTAAAAAGAATGGCATCATCCGGATTCCTGTCTTCTTTCTCACAACAGCACCCTATCTAGCAGAAAATTCTGACTCTTCTCTAGAAATATCTCTCTCCCTACAACCATCACTCTGGTCCGAGTCACTCTCTTTGCAAGCCTGGATTACTGCAGTTAGGCTCTACCTCATCCCCCCTCCTTCTCCTTACTGTCTTTACTACATATTCTCATTACAGCAGCCAGAGGGATGCTTTATTATATTACTATTCTTATTATTTTTTAGAGTCAGGGTCTCACTCTGTTGCCCAGGCTGGAGTGCAGTAACTCAATCAAAGCTCACGGCAGCCTCCAACTCATGGGTTGAAGTTGCCTTCCAAGTAGATGGGTCTATAGACACACATCACCATGACTGGTTAATTTTTTACATTTTTCGTAGAGATGGGGGTCTTGCTACATGGACCAGGCCAGTCTGTAACTCCTGACCTCAAGTGAAGTTATTTGCCTGCCTTGGCCTCCAAAGTGCTGGCATTACAGGTATGAGGTACTACTACCAGCTCAGAGAGGTGCTTTAAGTAAAATATCTGATGATTCATGCTGTAAAATGGCTTCCTTTGTCATTCAAAATAAAAGCCCAAACCTTGTTCTGATTTACAGACACTTTATGGTCTGGCTCCTGCTAGCTCTCTGATCTCATTCATACTACTCTCTGTCATCCACTGCTTCAGGACATTCTTCTATTCAAACATGCCATCCATACTCCACCTCCAGGCCTTTGCACATACTGGTCCTTCTGATGCTCTTTGCCCAGACATCTGCATGTACAGCTCATCACTTTGTACAGCTTTTTACTCAGCCACTTAAATGAGGCTCTTCCTACACTGTCCAAACCTTTATTCCAATCTTCCAATGACCTTTTCTAACCCTCATCTATGATTTTTTTCTCCTTAGCAATTATCACTATTTAAAATATATATACAGCCTGGCATCCCAGCACTTTGGGAGGCTGAGGTGAGTGGATTGCCTGAGCCTGTGGGCTCAAGACCAGCCCAGGCAACTTGGCATGACCTCATCTCTACAATAAATAAAAAATTAGCTGGGCATGGTAGCGCATGCCTATAGTTCTGGCTACTTGGAAGGCTGAGGCAGAAGGATTGCCAGAGCCAAGCAGGTTGACACTGGGGTAGCGGTGAGTGTGCCACTGCACTCCAGCCTGGGCAATGGAATGAGACTTCAACTCAATAAAATAAAATAAAATATATGTACTTCACTTTTTATATTATTTAACATCAGATTCTACATTGGAATGCAAGCTTGATTTATGGAAGATATGTTTTGTTTCCTTTGCATCTTCAGACAATGTATCTAGAATAGTGCTTGGTGTGTGATAAATGCTCTCGATAGTGAATTATTAAGAGAATAAATGAATAAAGTAATTAGTGTATAGGTTTGTGGGTATTTAAGTAGATGAAAGTAAATATAAATATTTGGCACATGGTAGATACTCACTGACTGAATGGATAAAAAGTAAATCAGTTGGCTAAGTGCAGTAGCTTATGCCTGTAATCTCATCACTTTGGGAGGCTAAGACACGAGAGGATCATTTGAGGACAGGAGTTCAAGACCAACCTTCGTAACATAGCAAGATTCTGTCTCTATTAGAAAAAAAAAAAAGTCAGTCATAAAATGGTAGTATCTGGAATGGTGATATTATCTGTGACTTTATTTTGTACTTCAGGATTGTCTATATTTTATCATATGTCATATACTAAATGTTTAAAATTAATTTTCAACTGTATAGAACTTTATAAATTTTTTCAACATACCACCTGTCATTTTACCCTCTGGTAGACACTGAATAGGACTATATTCTCTTTTTACATGTGAAGGACTGAGGCCAAGAGAAATACACTAACTATCCAAGAGATCACCACTAGCAACAAAAATGGAAAAACGAGAAAGACTGTTTATGTAAAGTGATAAAAAATCAGCTAGAAGAGTCTACTTTGAAAAAAAAGTTGGCTCATATCAGATTCTATTCACTGTAAGCTTAGTGTTGGTAATGAGATTGCAGGGGTCTGGGCAGATGGGTGGATTTATACAATGCTAGATATAACGCTGAAAAATGTATTATTTTAAATTGTAGTAAAATACACATATTTAAATTGTAGTAAAATACACATATAAAATTGCCCATCTTAACCTTTTTACGTGTAGAGTTCATTGATATTAAGAACATTCACACTGTTGTGCAACCATCATCACCAACATCCATCTCTGGAACATCTTATGTTGCAAAACTGAAGCCTATTAAATAGTAACTACCACTCTCCCTCTCCCCCACTCCCTGGCAACCAGCATTCTGTGTTCCTTCTCTAGGACTCTGACTACTCTAAAGACCTCATGTTAGCGAAATTGTACTGTATATGTCTTTTTGTGAATGGTTTATTTTATTGAACATAAAATATTCAGGTTTCATCCACATTGCAGCACAGGTCAGAATTTACTGGTTTTCAGGACTAAATAATATGGTATTTACACTGTATGTCTACATATCATATTCTGTTTATCAATTCCTCTACCAGTGGCTACTTGGTTGCTTATTAGCATTATTGGACTAATACTACTATGAATACCGACGTATACATCATCTGTTTAAGTCCCTGATTTCACTTCTTCTTCTTTTTCTTCTCTCTTTTTTTTTTTTTTTTTAGTTGGAGTCTCACTCTGTGGCACAGGCTGGAGTGCAGTGGCACGCTCACGGCCACCACCGCATCAACCTGCTGGGCTCTGGCGATCCTTTTGCCTCAGCCTTCCAAGTAGCCGGAACTACAAGTGCACACTACCATGCCCGGTTAATATTTGATTTATTGTAGAGACAAGGTCTTGCCAAGTTGCCCGGACTGGTCTCGAACCTGCAGGCTCAGGCAATCCACTCACCTTGGCCTCCCAAAGTGCTGGGATTACAGGCTGAGCCACCAAGCCCAGTCGATTTCACTTCTTTTGAGTATATACTTAGAAGTGGAATTATTGAATCATGTGGTAATTAAAGATATTTTGTATGGGAGAGATAATAAGTATTAATATTGTTTATTCCTATTGCCACTAAGTTACATAGCAAAGATCACAAGCACAGTCCGTCAACCTTAAGAGAATTTTTATTCTAAATGGACTTCACATGTGTGAGATGAATTTGTAATTAGTGTAAAATGTAACACCAGAAACAACATAATTAACTTTACCCATCTTCTTTTTAAAATCTGTATAACAGCTGGGCTTGGTGGACTAGCCTATAATCCCAGCGCTTTGGGAGACCACGGCAAGTGGACTGCCTGAGCCCAGGGGTTCAAGACCAGCCTGGGTGACTTGGGGAGACCTCGTCTCTACAATAAATTGAAAATTAATCAGGTGTGGTAGCGCGTGCTTGTGGTTTCGGCTACTTGGAAGGCTGAGACAGAAGGATTGCCGGAGCCCAGTGGGTCGACGCTGGGGTGACCGTGAGCATGCTACTGCACTCCAGCCTGACGACAGAGTGAGACTCCAACTCAAAAATATAAAATCTGTATAGCAAGAAAACGTGGGTACCTACTGGACATATTGGCATGGAGTGTTGAAGCCTGCACATTATTGGGCTTGAATGCTAGAACACACCAGGACACACCATTCCCATCCCAATTTGTACTGCTGGCTTCATTTTCAGCAAGGACATTCATTTATGTGCCTCACTGTCTCCTGAGTGCCTGTCACGCACTAGGCTCTGGAAGCTCGGAAGTGATCAAGACAGAAACAATCCTTGCTTTCATGGAGCTTACCATTATCCAGAGAAGACAGCCAGGTATTGCATAAATCATAACAAATCCTTGCTTTTTTGGCTGTGATATTTGCTCTAATGAGAAAACATAGTGTGTTGTGAGAATACTGAACAGGCTAGCCTGCAGGGTAGAAGCAGTAAGCATCAAGATAAGTTTTATAATGTAATGGGAGTCGCGCAACCATTAAAATACCAAATTTATTTTGCAGTGTAAACAACCAATGTTGAGCATCATTAAATTACTCCCTTCCAATATAAAACCATACTCCAGAAGATTCTGAATAATGTTGGCAATATTAAGATGCCCATCAGATGAATTAATTAGATTAATTAGCTCAAAGCTTAATTAAACAGTAGGTATTAAGTTTATTATCCCCATAAAACCAATTTTTTTTAATAGAGGTTTGGGATTTTACATATATTCCTTTCCTTCATAATGTTTCATTTTTACTTTTAGTGGTTCTAAAATATATATATTTTATGGGAAACTGTTAGAGAGGTGAGCTTTATCTTTTTTATCTTTTGTGTCACTGTTTTTTGTTGTTGTTGTTTTTTGAGTTGGAGTCTCACTCTGTCGCCCAGGCTGGAGTGCAGTGGCATGCTCATGGCCACCACAGCCTCGACCTGCTGGGCTCAGGTGATCCTTCCACCTCAGCCTTCCAAGCAGCTGGAACTACAGGCATGTGCCACCATGCCCAGCTGATTTTTAGATTTATTGTAGAGATGAGATCTTGCCAAGTTGCCCAGGCTGGTCTCAAACTTGTGGGCTCAGTCAATCTTCTTGCCTTGGCCTCCCAAAGTGCTGGGATTTTAGGTATGAGCCACTGTGCCCGGCCCTATATTTTATTTCTATTTTTAAATATGTGGGGTACACTTCAGGGTTGGGGATACAAATGTTCATTATGCAGGTACCCTTGTTGATGAGATGTGTCCCCTCCTCCCCTGGCAGTTTCCTACTACTGCCAATTCCGCCCCTGCCCTCCAATGGCATTTTCCCACTACTGCCAATCCCTTTCTTATAGTATTACAATAGTTGTTCAAGGTTGGGCACTATTTTTTAATGATGATTAACTTTGGCTCTCATCTGTTATTTTGCCATGTGTGCCCTAAGCAAAACCCAGGAATCAAAGGCTACAAACTTCCTAGTTTCATCATTGTCTGTCAACAAATGGAAATTTTATTTTTTTAATTCTATTTTTATTAAACTATTTTAATAGACAGCACCGTAGGTCACACTTGATGTTAATTTCTAAGTAAATTGAGAGAACATAGCAAGTTCAATAGACTTCTCCTATAAGTATAAATTTCCCCCCAAAAAGGATAATTCAGTCTAAATTTATTAAAAATACTTGATTAGTAATCCCCCAAAATTTGAACACACATAAACCATTTTATTCTACCCAATCACTTAAGATAGGACTCAGTTATTCCATTTATAAATGAGTATATTTATACCTGTCCTCCCAATCTCAATAGAGTCAACGTGAGAATCAAGTGTGATATAATATACAATTAATACAAAATAATGATAAAATTAAACTTGTAAATTACATATACATGGATACAGATTTCTAGAGAATAGTTCACCAAAGACTTATGTTCACCTTGCATATTTCAAAGCTGCTACTTGGAAGCATCTACTCAACCAGGAACATACTGTCCAGCTAATCTTCCATCAGTCATGACCATGTGGTTGAACTCTTGTCAACAGATGTGGCCAATCTTATTTCCCACAACTTTTTGCACTCACACTCCCCTTTTGCAGCCTTTATGACAATACCCAAGATGATTTGGGGTGTCCTTCCAATAAGTGGCAAAACTTCCCCCAGCCCGTGATCCTGATTACCGCTGAGGAGCAGAGCCCTCACTCCAGCTGCCACTGACCAGGTGAGTAAGCACCGCACTGTTTTGTTAAGCCATTAATGTGGGTTTACCTGTACAGAACCTCACACAGTGATGCACTGTTGTGACATCATGGATCTTCTATCTACGAACGTATCCACAAGAAAAAAAAAAATCACTGCACTGTGTGAGGTTCTGTACAGATCTTACATTTTTTTATGTCACAGTCATTTTCTGTTTTCCAAAAGAAAGTTCCACTAGCTCACAATTTTACAAAAAATAATTAAAAGAGAAACAAGGGTTTAAAGTGAAATAAATACTGTGAAAACATAACACAGTGTTTCCAAATTAAACTATGGAGGTAGATGAGGGAATCTGATGGATGGCCTATGGTCAACTAACTTAGAGAAATGCTAGGTTAAACCAATAATATAGTCTCCTCATGGTGTAAACACATTTGGATGCTTGTATTAGCCAACACTACACACTCTAACTCCCCAAGGAGTAAATGGAGTAAGGGAGGGGCAAGAATGGCTTAAATTTTTTCTCATCTTTGAGTGTAAAATATCTATTTTCCACAGCATTTCCTGAAACAAGCGTTTTATGAGGATATGCTTACATAGCACGCCTGGAGTCTCGAGATTAGTATTCTATAAGGGTGTCCACCCCGCTCGCTCTCTCCAAGTTTCCCAGTGTATTTAAAAGGAGCCAGACTATAAGACCACAGGTAACTTACTGATGTTTTAGCAAGCGTTATTAAAATTAAAAAGCTGTGAAGGACATTACTAAGACAATTATTGAAATGTAAATATGGACTGTGGATAAGATAATAGAATTAGAGTAATTTTAAGTGTCCCGAGGCTTGATTATTGTCCCGTGGTTATGTAAAAGAATATTACTTTTCTTAGGAAACATACACCGAAATATTTAAGAGCTAAGGGGTACTATCTCTCCAAATTACTCTGTTATTTTTTAAAGCATATAGGGGGAGGGAAGGAGGCAGAGAAAAACAGAGGAAAAGGGAAAGGAAAAGAGATTGATAACAAGGGGAAAAGAAGAAGAGAGGAAAATGATAAGCAAATGAAATAAAATGTAAGTAGCTAGTAAATCTTGGTAAAGGATCTTCAGCAATGTTTTTTATTAATTCTTGCAACTTCTCTGTAAATTTGGTATTTTACACACATACACACAAACGCACACACACACACACAACTATAACAGAATGTGAACAGCAATGTTCTACAGTGAGTGGGTTCAATATTCATTTTGCTTGTGTTTGATTTCAAATACGTCACAAATGTCTGAGCTGAATGGCACCAGCAGGAGAATCTGTGAGCTTTGACTAGGGATGGCTCTTATCACTGCTAGAGTGGTGGTATGCTATCATTGTTTGGGGGACAAAGAGCATTGCCTTCCATTGTTATTCATGCAGAAAGCTTCTGCTGTAAAAAAAAGATTGAGACTTTTTCTTTCAAACTGTGTTTGTTTTATGCACAAGACAAAAAAAGTTCTTTAACTTTTCTCTTTCTTCAGTGAATAGGTCAGGTGCTGAAAAATAAAATGCCCAGTTTGGTAGGCTGCTGTTGCTCATGGGGAAGAATAACTGAAAACCCAGTAGCTGCTGACCAAGAAAACTATTACTATTTTGCTACGAGGTCAAGGTGACTGGCAGTAAGGGCCCTTCAGATTACTTTTGCCTTCTGTTATAGTTGATCACCTGTTACTTTCTCCACAGCTTAGAAGAACCAAAAACACCAGTTGCTATTATCAAGCCAAGCATGGGTGAGCTTGTTTCTTAAATATTTTCTGTGATACAGCTTTAGGGCAAGACAATCTCTTAAATCAAAAATATATCTTAAGAACTAGGTATGGTAGCATATATCTCTACTCCCAACTACTGAGAAGGCAGGAGGATTACTTGAGCCCAGGAGGTTGAGGTTGCAGAGAGCTATGACCACACCACTGCACTCCAGCCTAGGTGATACACTGAAACCCATCTTTAAAATATATATGAAGAGGACCTCCTAAAAATGGAATTTTTTAAATGTATATTTATTCTTACATGTTTAAACTTCAGTCACCTTCAAAGCACTCTACACTTGATGTAATACACCTATCGGGACACCTTTTTCACTGCTCCAATCAATTTTTAAACTCGTCAAAGTTGATGCCTTTTAGTGCTTCTGTCATTTTTTTGTTTCACCTCTCCCACATCAGCAAAACGTTTACCTTTGAGGACTTTTTTCATCTATGGAAACAAAAAAAAGTCACTTGGGACAAGAGGAAGGGGGGTCACAGAGGTCATGTCATTTTTGGACAAAAGCTGCTAAACATTTAGAGTGGTGTGGGCAGATGTGCTCGTAAATCACCCATAATGAAACAGGCAAATACATTAAAATAATCTCCAAAAAAAAATTCACTGAAGCTGAACACAGCCTCTCACAACAACACTAGCTGGTACACAAAAGTCAATGGATTCCTAGAACACTTACCTAGCAGGGGGATGCCTGTATTGGAAGGGGCCTGTCCTCCAAAAGATAATTATGGGTTTTGGGGGGGTACCCTCTCATATTATAGAAAGCAAAATGAGCAATATCAGCACTGAGGATTCTGCCATGCACTTTTGTATCTTGAAACTTTTCTTCCCTCTAAGGTTCCCTCACTCTAACATCCTTAATCTCTCTCCATGCTGCACCATTTTTTTTTCTTAATCACAGTTCCTGCTTATCAAAAATAAAATGTCTGTTGACTCCTTTGGCTACTAGTTCATTTCTCTACTCTCCTTTTCAGCAAAATACCAGGAAAGCGGTATCTAAAGTCTTTGTTACTACTTGCTCACCAATGCAACCCAGTCTGATTGGTCTTTCCATACCACACTCTCCATGCTCACCACTGTATGAAGTGGTCCCAAACATAATACAAACGCAAACAAAAATGCCCACGACAGTATGACACTGTTGGTCTGAGTTGACCACAGCCCCCTTTCTATGCCTCATTTTGCTATTTAAATGGCATAATGTATCTGAAGCCAGGTGGTAGTCGTCTAATTACAACTGCTATCCCATTCATTTTCTTTCAATATGGAAATTCTGTGAATCTTAAATGTTGTTATTATAGTCAGAGTCATGAAGATTTCTGAAAATGTAAGACGGTTTTTTTGCTCACTGTAGCATTCTCTAAAATTAGGCCTAATTTCTTCTGGATAATAAATGCTTTCATAGAGATGGGAAGAATCCTGGTGAATTTCCAAAGTAAAATGTGTAATCGACTCTTGTTAAATTAATTCTTAAATGGAGTGATTTTTCTAAATATAGGCTAGCCTTGGGCGGTCTTAATACATTACTTACCTTGAAGTGATTAAAGATAACTCTTACCAAATCAATAGAAGAGGAGATACCAAAGAGGGAACATTAAAACTAAAATTAGCATTGACTGAAGATAGATATAAAAATAATATGAGATTCTGTTTTTCTTTAAAAGTCCGGCAAAATTATTGGAAGATACAGAAAAAGAAATGAGAAGCTGAAAACGTAATTGGATTGGCAAGTGTCCTCCCTTACAGATATCTTTTAGAGGAAATTATACTCTTCTGTAAATTTTCTAAAAGACATGAATGCTAACACTAACACAATTGAAACCTACTCTAATTTCTGGACAGCTAAATTATGAGTGACTGTTAACTGTGCATTTAAGTCCCAAATATCTCTGCTGATCAAGAATTGCTATCTCACCCCTCCAGGATGGCACAAAAGAAGATGCAAATCACCACATTTCCCTACCTTTTATAAAATGCCATCTTCATTAGGGCATCTCAGGCTGAAAACACAAGGACAAAAGGGCACATGATTGTCATCTAGAAAGACCTGAAGGGAATAGAAAAGAGAAATACAAAATCCCCGTTCAAAGCTTTTTGAGCTTGAAAGAGATATATTTAGAATGAACAAAATACATTTTCTTACCCAATGGGTAGCAAACTGAAGGGATTCAGTATCCTGAGAGAATGCGGAATGCAATTTTAAAAGCTTCAAAATATCTAATTCATAGGAAGCAGAGCTATGTACCAGAGTTCAGAGGTAACTAGCTAAAATAGCCTTATGTTCCCACAAACTATTCTGGATAAATTGAAACACTTGTCTTCAAGAAACTCACATTTTGTTTGATGAGGGAAGATATTTATACAAAATAACTACAAAGAAATGTTAAAAGTATGAGGATATGTGCTACTATAATTTCAAAGCAGCTCAAAGGGAAGATGAGGTGAAATCTAAGCGCAATTGAAGACATCTTTGTGGAGAAAGTAAATTCAAATGAGCCCTGACTGATGGCTTCTTAAGGACTGAAGGGAGCTGAAAGATTACAGGTGAGAGCAGTAGTTATGCTACTCATCGCTGATGATGACAGATCATCTCCTCTTATTGCAGCACATGTCTGTAAAAATGTTCGTTAAAGTATGCAACTCGGTCAGGTTTGATGGCTCAGCCTGTAATCCCAGCACTTTGGGAGGCTGAGGCGAGTGGATTGCCTGAGCCCGCAGGTTCGAGACCAGCCCAGGCAGCTTGGCGAGACCTCATTTCTACAAATGCATAAAAAATTAGCCGACTGTGGTAGCGCACACCTATAGTTCCCACTAACTTGGAAGGCTGAGGTGGAAGGATCACCGGAGGTCAGCAGGTCGACCTTGGGGTGGCTGTGAGTGTGCCACTGCACTCCAGTCTGGGCGACAGAGACTCTAAAAAATAAATATATCTTTTTCATCTCTTTTATTGTAAGTTCATACAACTATCTTAGCTCCAAAGAGGGACCCATAGAGAATACACATTCACCCCTGTCGATTCACCTAAAGATGCCCAGGTTTTCCTCAAAAGACCTCTGCTTTTCATCATTACTTCTTTTTAAAATTTTTTTTTCCAATTATTAAAATACAAGGATTAAGGGAAATGTAGTACCTCTTTAGAGAGATTGGGTGAACTCTGATGGAGACATGGAATTAGTAGTCATCAAACAGTAGCCTGAAATGTTAGCTGCTACACCAAAGTCCAAATTCAACATGTAAGAGGCAGGTTGGTGCAGTCAACATGCCATGTGTTTTTTGTCATCTAAAAGTCAAAGACGTGCTGTCCACATTAGACCCAAAGACATGGAAATCAGAAGGAGCATATCACAGGCCGGGCACAGTAGCTCACATCTGTAATCCCAGCATTTTGGGAGGCCAAGGCAGGCAACTGTTTGAGCCCAGAAGTTCAAGACCAACCTGGGCAACATAGCAAGACCTCGTCTCTAGCAAAAAAAAAAAAAGAGAAAAAAAGAAATCAAAAAATTAGTCAGGCATGGTGGTGTGTACCCATAAATGCAGCTACTCAGGATGCGGAGACAGAAGGATTACCAGAGCCCAGGAGGTCCAAGCTTCCATGAGCCATAATCGTTGTGATCATGCCACTACACTCCAGCCTGGGTAACAAAAGGAGACCCCCAACTATAAAATAAAAATAAAAATAAAAATAAAAATAAGGAGCACATCATGAGACAGTAAATACATCACCCTAAGAGGAATAGGGGTGCATTCACTGGAGAGTGTGAAAAGTCCAATGGGCATTTGGAAGGCTCCCTCTTCAAACTGCCCCTGACATTAGAGGAATTTTGTCTTTATACAGTTGGTAATTGCGAATGGATGAACATTTTTGAAGAAGTGATGCATAAAAATAGTATTTAAGAAAGATAAGCTGGGCATGGCATGTCCTTCAGGGACCAGTGGGAATTAAATGAGAAGTGGGCCTGCATTACAGACGTGGCAGTGAAGATGGACAAAGGAGAGAGGACGGGAGAACACTTAAAAGGAGAGCCAACTTCTGGTGGTACCCAAGACAAAATGCTGACTTCCAGTCGGTATCACCAACTTGTGTTATGGAGGCAATTTGCTGGAGATTCAGGTGGAGGCTCACGTATTGATTCTAGAATCATGTCTCCATTTTTCTGAAGGAACAATTCCAACACCAGGGTAGTAAGTCCCTGATACCTGGGTCTCTTTCCAAGAGGAAGCCTTAACTTTTGCCATCCAAGTACCAGACTTATGACTTTTCTCCTTGTTTTTCATTTCTTGCAAGTATCTCAAAAAAAGAAATGAACAGTTTCCTATATAAGTTCCAAAACTATTTGTTTTAGTAGAAAATAACTTTAATCTTAAAGATTATCTACCCTCCAACTCACAAAAAAATTATTCCTGGCCGGGTGCAGTGGCTCAAGCCTGTAATCCCAGCATTGAGGCCGAGGTGAGGGGATTGCTGGAGTCCACGGGTTTGAGAACAGCCTGGGCAACCCGGCGAAACCTCATCTCTATGATAAATAAAAAAATTAGCTGGGCGTGGTAGCATGCGCCTGTAGTTCTGGCTACTTGGAAGGCTGAGGCGGAAGGATTGCCAAAGCCCAGCAGGTCGATGCTGGCCATGAGCATGCCACTGCACTTCAGCCTGGGCAACGGAGTGAGACTCCAACTAAAAAAAAAAAATTATTCCTAAAGATAAACATCTTCCAGATTGGCTTCCAAACAAAAAGACCAAAACAACTGGCTGTGTATGATACAAACACCAGAGGACCCCTGTTTAAATTGTTCTCAATTCTGCTTAAAATAATCCCCAAACATGGAAATATAGGCATTGTTCTCTATATTCAACAGAAAGGTAATAAAATAAATTCAACACATTTGTGGTTGCAGGCTTCCTAAATAAGGGAAAAACATGCTCAGGGACCTGGGTAGGATAAATATAGAAACCTGGCTAGTAACTGCATGTCATGCGGAGAAGAAAAAAAAAAAATCATTGTTTTATTTTTTTCCTCCTCCAGTACACAAATCATCTACTAGCTGGATTACAAATGGGAAAAAATACAATAAATCCTCCACTGGCCTCCCACAGAATCTTAGAGGCATTAGAGGCCAATTATTTAAATGTGTACTGCTTTGCTGACTACCTTAATAGTCTACTTACTCATCATTGCTCTATTTGTTCACAAAATCTCTCCCCTCCTTTTTTCTTTTTTACTCCTATTAATGTCATGAAATGATCTCTATCAACCCCATAAAAAACATTGTCACGTGTCTACCGCTCCCTCTTGGAATGTGTATGTTTCAGCCTTGTAAGCGTCATACTGACAATCTCGCGCAGGTGACAAAAGCGTTCTCATGTCAACATTTACTGGAAACTTATTTTCAGACATTGCAACATCCTAATAAATGAATAAAATGCATAAATCATTCATCAGGCACCAGTGTGCAGAGAATAGTAATATGCCCTTTAGGAAATGTTATGCAAACTCTGAAAATGTTCTTCCCTGGGCGGGTGGCTTCACATCTCCAAGCCTCAGTTTCCTCCTCTGTGATCTTGTGCTGATAGTGCTTTCTTCCTAAGGCCTCCCAAGAGGATGGAGTGAGAGACAGCACGTGAAGCTCTTAACTGTGTTTGGCATACAGGGATTTCTCTTCCCTCTTCAACAGCAACATGCATCACCCTGTCTGAGAGCTGACCTCAAATCCCTCTGCCCCCACCACTCCAGCTTTCCCACCAGCCTCTTCGCTTCTCCTGGCATCACCAGTCAAGGTCTCCCTCCATAAAACTGTGCCTTCTGAGCCCGTGCCTAATAAATAATTATTCTCCCAAGGTCACTGAGTGGATTCTGCAATCTTAAACTTGGATGCTGGTATCTGGAGAGTAACTGACCTTTAAGGAGGGCGCCCTCTGAGAACACCTGACTCAAGCCATGAAATGCTGAATCATTAACAATTTAGAGCAGAAAAGAATTTAACCAAGTTAGACAACCTGTAATAGCTCTTGTGACTGGGGCCATTAAGACCATTTTGATGTAGTTTGAGCCAAACTAATGACTGTGAAGAGAAGGCACCTGAAAACAAGTAGACTGACTCCACTTTTTTATTTCCATTTTAAAATCCATTTGGAATTGCTCTGGTGTGCCTGCCTAGGTTGACATTTTTTGCTCACATCAATCTGTTCTAATTAGCCAGTTTTTAACCTCCAATGTCTATTACCAAAAAAAAAAAAAAAAAGGAAAAAAAGAAAAAGCCTTTTCACACTGACTACACAGAGTTTGCAGAGAAAAAAAGAGCTAATTTTAGATTTAAAATCGAACTCCCTCTCTCACCTTTTTTCCTGATTACTATTAAATGTCCACAAAGACTAATGAAGAAAACATACATGAGTGAAATAAAAAGTGATTATGCAACAGGGAGCAGTGAGGACTACAGTGAAATGTAGGTGCCTTTCACTCGAAGGGCTTTCAAAGTAACAACAACGACAAAAATATTGTCAATGCTCTGCATTTCTAATGATACACTTCCGCTAGACAACTTGGCCAACTACTAGTTCATAACCCCAATCTAATCCAAACCTTTAATTTCACAAATAAGGTAATACAATCCCGAAAACTCTGAAGTGGATTGTTTCAAGCCACATTACACATAGATCTGCCAGCGATGTCTCTTGATCGCTAATCCAAAGCCTTTAATTTCCTCTTCAATGTACTCCTGTATCCATCGGTGACAGGAAGAAACACGACACCAGAAACACACATCTGAGGAATATCAACTATGCTCACAACTCAGTCCTAAACCCTGGGGTAGGTGGAAAAGTCATGAATTTATGGCCCTTGCCCTGAAGAGGTTAATAATCTGTTACCTTTTTTGTTAAACCTAAACCCTCTCTCTCATACACACAGTCATCCACAAACACTGATAGATCCCAGAGCTGGAAGAGCTCGCACAAAATCATTTGGTCTATCCCATTGCCTTCGGGCAGATAAAGTGTTGCTGCCATTCAAAAAAAATCAAGCTACAGAGGCCCTGAAAGAATAATAAATTTATTGTAACTAACAAAGAATGCTGTCTTTTTGCTTTCTGGGACAGAAGTTTTCCCTGGAAGAGACATTTTATAAGATTGAAAACAGTAAATACACTTATGTGCTCAAGCCTTAGTACTATACAGGCTGAAGATACTGAAGAGGAATCCCAGTCTCTGGAAGGAAGGGTCAGTAAGGGATGCGATGGGTTTTAGTACTTTTAGGGAGGAGGATCCTTGCTTAAAAAGACAAAGTGTTCACAGTGCCAAAGAACTATGAGCAATGGTATCCACAGAAGGACACAGATTTTCATAATATTTCTAAAGGTCAGGCTTAGCTCAGATAAGTCATGCAAGTTATCCTGGCATGATGTTCATGCTGCGTCACCGAGCCTCGTGGCACCACCAAAAACCATCTAGCTTACAACAACCGCAACCAGGTGGAAAGCACCAGGCACAGTCATCAGAGTGGCTGGGCCTCAGCTGTGTCAGTTGTACAGCTCAGTCCAGCAGGGTCTGCAGGAAGGAAGGATGCAGATTGTCTACACATCCCCTTTCCATCAAAGATCTACAACTAACTGCCGCTCTGTGTGCGCAAATATGCCATGAAACGACATGCTTGATTCCATATTGGAATTAACAAAATAATCAGATGGAGTCTTTCAAGTGAATCTGAATACACTTCAAGTTTGTGTGACTCTCTGCTTAGTGCTTTCTACCTGTTGCTTTTGAATTACAATTTTCCATCCTCTTCCCCCAGTTTGAAAGAAATATACCAATTAAGGTCCTTTTTTAAAAAATTATTCAATCTCTTTTTCACTTACTATCAAAGTGAAGACAGAAATGGCAATTTTTAAATTGTTCCTATGTCACACACATAATTTTGCACAAATTTTCATCTCCATGCCCCATGTCCTCTATCTACCCCTTTCTTGTCTTGTGGATATAAATCTGGCAAATTAGACACTAAATTTTAGATACTTTTACATTGGTATTCTTTTCAGCCGTTTACAACTGCATTTTATAATCTGCAGAAAACATTTAGAAATCTTTCATACATTAATGGTTCCAAAGTTTACCCCTAGACATTTTTATAGCACAACCCTCTCATTTGGGAGTTCTCATTTTGTATTTAGTTCACAGTTGTGGAGCAAACTGAAAGGGCAGAAGCTATGTTTTGTGAGGCTTAAAGTCCAAGAGAAAGTATCTGAGTCTTCTTCATATAAGATCAACAACTTCTGACTAAAGCATTCTTGGAATTCATTTTTCCCTTCAAAAATATCTAGATATTCTATTGTTTTCTGCTTTGTTCTGAAGGAGAGTCCTTTGATCAGCATGACTTTTGTTTGAAAGATTTTTCTTTTTTTACACTGAACCTATACTCTGCCAGGATGTATCTGGGCGTGGCTGTCTTTTCATTCATTTCACCTGGCTCTCAACAAAAACCTTCAGTATGTCCAGCTCAGAAGAATGTTCTTTATTCCACCTTTGCCACGCTAGCAACAGTCTAACCTCTTCCTCAGGAATTTCTGTAGCTCCTAGGAGATTCTATAACTCATCCTCTATCCTCCATAGTAGTACTTTTTTTTTCTTTTATCAATTTTCTTCCTTATTCTGGGAAAGCACTTCGTTTTTATTCCTCATTGAGCTGATGAAATTTTTCTCCATATGAATTCTTTGCCAATTCCAAAGTAGGGTTAAATTTTGCTATTGCCTTTTTAGTAACCAGATGTTTCCTAGGTGGTGTCCCTTGATTTTAAAGCCTTCTTGTCTATGCGTGGTCTGTCCTTCTGAGTTTCTATTCTTTGGCCACAGAGAAAGTACAATGACCTTTCCCTGTTCCATCACCACCTGCTCCCAGTTTTCTAAATCTTTCTTCTGATTTGTAAAGTAAATCATTTTCATCAGAATACTCTCTCTTCAAGTCCTTAGAGTGACCCTCCAACAATTCCTCACTTGGTAGTATTCTTCCGTAGGTTCCATATGGCTTCTACTCACACAGCCAGGAGAAAGGCCTCTCTGGTGTGATCCTGCTCTAGGGAGTGTGCTCTGTGTGGGTGTTGACTGAATGCCTTCACATTGCACTGCTGGCTTCAGGTTGTCAGGAAGGTGTTTGTCTTAGATGCTCTGAATACATGAAATTCACGAAGAACCACTTTTTCCAGGTTGCAGTCTACTCATATCTTCTTGTACCTTCTCTTGTTTAGTCTACAGAGCTTTTTTTCTTTTCTTTTTTTTTTCTTTTTTTTTTTTGAGTCAGAGTCTCACTCTGTCGCCCTGGATGTAGTGCAGTAGCATACTCACAACCACTGCAGCTTCAACCTACTGGGCTCAGCCTTCCAAGTAGCTGGAACTACAGGCATGCGCCACCACACCCAGTTAACTTTTTGATTTATTGTAGAGATGAGGTCTCACCAAGTTGTCCGGGCTGGTCTTGAATGAACCCCTGGGCTCAGGCAATCCTCTCACCTCAGCCTCCCAAAGTGCTGGGATTACAGGCTTCAGCCACCATGCCCACCCAGCAACTGTAACTCTTAAGACACAAGGTGTCTTGGCTCTATCCTAATTCTAGTGAGGCAGGGAGTCCTCCCCGCAAGCCTAATAAAATAAAGGCCTTCCCAGGACAGAGTAGGGGCCCCCTTAGTACAGTAAGATAAAAGCCTTCCCAGAATAATGAAAGAGTTCTTCTAACACCATAAGATATAAACTTTCTTAAAAGATTCATTTTAGAAAGGAATGTAGCCCCAATCTGTAGTGTGCATGTGTAACTCTGCTGTAACCCTGAGCTGTAAAATACTCAATTAGCCTGTATGTTACTAGTATGTGAGCCTTTTTGGGGAACAAAGAAGCTAAAATTGTATAAAAGGCAATCCCCCCTGTGCTCAGGGCTCAGCCTTTGGATGTGAATCAGCTGAGCCAGTGCTGGCCCAAATAAAACTGCTTCCTGGCCTCGGTGTCCCAACTCTTTCTATAAAATCCTGCCACACTAGCTCAGTCATTTTGGGAGATTGTAGCCTCTTGCTAGTTTATATGTGTGTGTACATATTTATACATATAAATACACACCTCCCTATATGTGTAAATATGTATATATGTGTACATTATATGTATATTTGTGTATATATGAGGGAGAACCCAAAAAACCAGAATTTATAAAAAAAGTGTATTTATTCTTACATGTTTACACTTCAGTCACCTTCAAAGTACTCTACGTTTGATGCAATACGCCTATCAATACTCTTTTCCCACTGCTCAAAACAGTTTGTGAACTTGTCAATTTTGATGACTTTTAGTGCTTCTGCCATTTTTTGTTTCATCTCTTCCACATCAGCAAAACGTTTCTTTTTGAGGACATTTCATCCAGGGTGCTCAGGGCAAGATCAGGTGAATAGGGAGGGTAGGGCATGGGGGTTATGCCATTTTTGGTCAAAAACTACTGAACACTCAGTGTGCAGTATGGGCAGGTGTGCTTGTAAATCACCCATTAGGAAATGTATTTAAAGAATCGCCAAAAAAAAAAAAAAAATTACTGAAGCCAAATGCAGCCTCTCACAACGCTAGCTGGTATACTGATACTGATGGGTTCCTAGGACACTCACCTAGTAGGGAAAGCATGTACTACAAGGGTCCCACCTTCCAAAAGATATTTCCAGGTTTTTTGGGGTCACTCCTCATACATGTATGCATGTGTGTGTGTGCATTCTCTGTAGGGGAAGAAAACTGGGGAGCAGATTGACTCAAAAATACCACCCATGCAGAAAGAAGAAATACTTGTCTTCCCAGTTGCTAACGATATTGGAATTTGCCTTCAAAGTACAAATATGGTTAAAAGAAAAAGCATCTTCTAAAGAACTCCTGGCAAAGTGACGAAATTACCTATTTCTAAAAGTATAACATATGCTATCTTTAATTGTGTCCTTTAATGCAGTTTCATAAACCCTGCAGTTTCATGAAAATCCCTCCCAGAGTCTGGCAAAAGATTGTCTGTCATTCCTAGTTTTTGATGATGGAATAATTCCTCCTTCTCTGTTTTACCTTTACTTTTTTTTTTTGCTGTTGTTGTTGAGTTGGAGTATCACTCTGTCTCCCAGACTGGAGTGCAGTGGCACGCTCCCTGCCACCGCAACCTTGACCTGCTGGGCTCCGGCGATCCTTCCGCCTCAGCCTTCCAAGTAGCTGGAACTACAGGCGCGCGCTACCATGCCCAGCTAATTTTTTTTTTATTTATTGTAGAGATGAGGTCTCGCCAAGTTGCCCAGGCGGGTCGTGAACCTGTGGGCTCAGGCAATTCACTCACCTTGGCCTCCCAAGGCGCGGGATTACAGGCTGAGCCACCAAACCCAGCTCACCTTTACACATTCTAATGGGCAGTTAAAGAGAGGCTGAGAAAGTGGATGTGTAATGATATCTTACTGTGGCTTTTATTTGCATACTTCTAATGACTATGATATCTAGAATCTTTATGTGTTATGTATTTTTGTTGTTTGTACATCTTATTTGGAGAAATGTCTATTCAAGTCTTTTGCCCATTTTTAATTTGGGTTGTCCTTTTTTTTGGAGTTGGAGTCTCACTCTGTTGCCCAGGCTGGGGTATGGTGGCATGCTCACAGCCATCCCAGCATCGACCTGCTGGGCTCTGGCAATCCTTCCGCCTCAGTCTTCCAAGTAGTCAGAACTACAGGTACGTGCTACCACACCCAGCTAATTTTTGATTTATTATAGAGACGAGGTCTTGCCAAGTTGCCTGGGCTGGTCTCAAACCTATGGGCTTAGGCAATCCACTCGCCTCAGCTTCCCAAAGTGCTGGGATTACAGGCTGAGCCACTGAGTTCGGCCGGGTTGCCCATTTTTAAATAGCCTTTTAAATATCAGAGGTATGTTTTTTACAACTCCCCACTGCAGATGGGTGGAACCATATTAGAGATAAAAGGTACCCAAGATCTTATTTGGTTCTGTGTGCCCTTGCAACTCTCCATTTCATCAACATGCACTGTGATACCCAGAGGGGACAGGTAGTGTGCCCAAGGTCCCACAGCTTGTGACAAAGCCCAGACCATAACTCAAGTGTCCTGACTTTCACAGTGAAGGGGCTCTATGCAGTTCAGGAGAGAAAATGGTAACGATAGCTATTCAGAAAAAGCTACTAAGTCAGTGTGTACTTTTGCTTTACAAATCTTTGGGGAAAAGGAGGAGTAACTCTCATTATTCTTAAAGCACTGTCCTGTCACTAACAATAGCCAGTCCCCATTTCTTATTCTCTGAAATGAACAAAAACCCCACAAAGGGAGGGAGGCCAACTTCAAACACATAGGGGAAAATGACCTTCCCGTAGTCCGTGTACAAAACTAAAAAGGTACTGAACCATTACAGATCCTTTGAAAGTCACACACATAGTGAATTTCTCCTTTTTCAACTGCTTACAGGTAACTGCAGCCTGGAAACAGACTAAAGGTTTTCAATTCATGCAACTGCCAGACACCCTTCCAACTATAAACCGTGCACTATCCCCAAAGCCAATTTTGCAAAGCACCACATTCTTTCTAAATATTCCATGGGTTTCACTGTGCATTTTTTAAAATGTAGCCCTGAAGCTAATAATAAGATAGGCACCAAAAACATGTTCCTTTTGAATGGGTTCTATAATACTGGTTGTTAATGAACCTTGGAGAAATACAGTAAGGAAGAACAGTTTACAGATTCAACATTCACATACACTGACCATCTTGAAGCAAAATTAACTCTCTAAAATCAAGAAGTTCCCCGGTCTTCTGCTGTTAGAATCCCAGCACAACTCAGCACAGTCAGCTCTGTGAGAAGGACCTGTGATTGTCTCCCCAGAATCTCCTCCTCCTTTACTAGGGATGACTAATTTATTTTCATTCCTCTGCTTATACCTCCCTGCACAGCCCATTGGCCGTGGGTATCAGGTGTGGACTTGGGACTCAGGCCCAAGCCAATGGTCATAAACATATTCCCTGGCCATAGTTACTGGTCTAATCTGTCCAGTATGAGAAGTAGTGAGTTTTTCTAGGTACTCATGGGAAAGAAGCTTCTGGGTCTTCTGAAAGAGCTCCAGAAGCAATAATAGTTCTTCCTCCCTTGAACAAGGAAGAGAGAAAAATAATTCTTCAGCTTCAATCTATACATAAGGCAGGGCACAGTGGCTCATACCTGTAATTCTAGTACTTTGGGAGGCTGGGGCAGGTGAACTAATTGAGACCAGGCTGGGAAACATAGTAAAATCTCATCTCTACAAAAATACAAAAAAATTAGCCATGGTGGCGTGTGCCTGTAGTCCCAGCTACTCGGTGGTGGTCATCGTGGTCATGCCACTCACTGCACTCCAGCCTGGGTGACAGCCTGAGTGAGACCTCAACTAAAAAACAAAACAAAACAAAAACTATTATGTGAGACTTAGGGAAATGATGAGGGAGCTAATAAAAATGATTAATTGTCAATCAAATGTGAAGGCATGCTTTTAGATAATAATTCCTTAGAATTAAACATGGCTTTGTAAAGACCTCTTCAAAGGCAACAGCTTATGCAGCAAGAGAGCTGGCTCAGTATACAGTACAGTTATTATTCTCAGGAACAGAAATCCTAGAAATATCAGGAGATTTTCAAAATAATAGCTATTCTTTTTGACATTTAGCTGATCAATGTAATTTGAGCTGTCATTCAAATAGACTAAAAAAGTCGAGGTAACATTATAAGAAGAAGTAAACTTAGAAGAACATACCAAAATCATATTTCTAATTTTTTTTTGCTTCTATCAAAACAAAGGCAATCCTATTCTAATATGCTTTTCTCATTGCATTTTCAAAACATGAAACATGGGTTATAGGGGTAATCACTGACTCCCGTGATAAAAGTCATAAATCAAAGGAAAGTGTAATACTTTTAGAGTTATGTGAGTTGATGCAGCATTACCGGTGAAGGCTAGAAGTGTAGATAAACTGAAATGTGACATTTAGAGGTCAGTAGTGAAGAGGTTACTGTTTACATGAAAAAGCTATTTGTGCAATTAACTGAAATTAATTATGCTTGTATAACTTTCATAAACACATCACAGATCTGGATTTTTGACTAATTAAGCTTTAATTTAGTTGCAAAATCTAAACCACATAAGCTTTTATCAGAAAACCCTGCTTGCTCATTAAAATAAAAGAGGTGAAATCATAGTTTTTAGAAACCATCTGGAGAAATAAACAATTTAGTGAAAGCTGCAAAGACAGAAATTATAGTTAATTATCTAAGATGTAAAGGCATATTTTGAGGTTATGCTGTCCTTCATTTTCTCAAGAGTATCCCTTAATTAAATGCAAATAATCAGAAATGGCAATTAATAGATTGCTTTAATTCCCTGATTAGATAGTGGAACCCATTTACAATACTTTAAGGTTGCTGTGGTCTCTGAAAAGAAAAATAAAGCAAATAGTGTGTCTTCATGAATTGGTCCCAATGAATCCCTTATTGAAAATGTTCTCGACAATGGTCCATCTCAGAATCTAGTCACAAGGTTAGCAGCCATCAAGTAGTAATTGATTTTATAGTACTTGAACAGTCAACATTGACAGATAGGGATGTTGGCATGGAGTAGAGCTTCCAAGAGGGCAGGAATTTTGAACCACCTGACGTAAGCATCACACCATTCATACCAGATATAAGCCATTAAAGGTGAAATGGGGCCAGGCATGATGTATCACGTCTGTAATCCTAGCACTCTGGGAGGCTAAGGTAGGAGGGCTGCTTGAGGCTAGAAGTTGGAAAATAGCCTGGGCAACAGAGAGGGACCCCATCTGTCTACGAAAAAATAAAATAATTCATGCCTCAGCTACTTGGGAGGCTAAGGTGGGAGGATCAGTTAAGCCCAGGGGTTTGAATCTACAGTGAGCTGTGATTGTGCCACTGCACTCTAGCCCGGGCAACAGAGCAAGACTCCATCTCTTAAAAAAAAAAAAAAAGTGCATGTGTGTCATTACTTTATAGTCTCTTACCTAAGGTGAGTGTTTCTACAGCAGAGGCTGTCTGAAGAGCAACTTTCTTTTCTTGTTACTAAACAGAGACTGCTTACTCCAAGCCCTTTCTTCCTCAGGGCTTTTGAACTCTCCTTTCCCTCTGACTAGAATCTCACCCAGCTCCTCCCACAGCTGTCTCAGTATCACTCCTTCAGAGTTCTACTAAAATTTACCTCTACCAGAACCCAAGTCCAAAATAAGTCAGGCCTAATTTCACATTGTCGTATATCTCTGTTGACTTCAGAGGACACAGAACAACCCATAATTACTTTGTGTATTGAGAAGTTTGTTTCTTTAAGCCCATCTCATATACTAGAGTAGTTAGAGTTTATTGTGTTTCACAGAGTCCTATTTTAAGTTGAATCAGCAATAACATGTACATATAAAATAGTTGAGTGATTATAATTCTTATAACCATGATGACATTCAGCAACACCCAAGTTAAATATGCTTTTAAGAATCTATTAGTCATTCCTTTAAAAGTGAGCTTATGACTATGCTGAATTTTAGCAACCGAATCCCATTTTACTCTTTGTAAGGCAACTCTTCAAGTGTTTTGACAGTAATAATAACTAGTACTGAGTGTCTACATACTCTAGTTTCTGGATATCTCTAATCTTTATTACAGTCCTGCAACACAAGTAGATTAATCTCATTACTCAACCCAGTAAATCACGGCTTATAGAAATTTACCTAGTTTGCCAATATAACCTACATCACCAATAGAAGAGCAGACGTTTGAACCCAGAAGTCCTTTCCAAAACCTGCTAAACCACACTGCTTCTCTCCTAAAATCACATTTTTTTTTGCACATCAGGATTTTTCTGAATAACCCTGTGACACTATAGCTTCAGAACAACCATGGACAATGAGAGCCCAGTGGAAAAATGAGCCAAGAATCTGGGCAGTCTAGACTTCTAGATTGAGAGAACTTACTCCAGCAAAATTAAGTCCGCTGGTTGTGAGGTCTCATAACCTCTCTAAGTTTAATAAATGATTTGTACAATATGAGAGAAAAGAAGCAATACTATCCCTTAGAAAACACACACAAAAATATCTCAGTAAACTGTGTGGGAGGCATAGCACCAGCTGTGAATAAGAAGTACTAATCCTCATATGTGTGCATGAAAAAGGTTCCAGATATGAGTGTCTCTTAGGATCATGCAGTCCATCGGCATTCTTCACGTGCCTTGCTGTTGACTATTTGTACCATCCAAATATTGCCACAAGCATAGAAATTAAGGGCTATGAGGAATAAAGACAGTATCCCTTCAAACGGCAGAGCATCATGGAGGGATGTGGCACTACTACTAGGAGTTCTGGGTTCAGAATGGCTTCATATCCTAGCTCTGTCACTTACAAAAACCTTAGAAAAGTGACTTGACCTCTCCTCTAAGCCTTAATTTCCTCATCTTGGAAAGGGGAATAACTATAGGACCCATCTCCTAGGGTTGTTACAGGGATTAGATAATATATACCATGTTAAATGCTCAGTATCATATCTGGCACGGAATAAAGTCTTAATACATGTCATCCTATTAATGACAATAATCAATCTGTAAACCCTGAGGTCAGTGTCAATGTACCTGTGAGTGTCCAAATACTGTTTTGTGCCAAATACTGTTTTGTATTAAGTGTGGGGAGTTACAGTTGTATCTATCCTTATAGGTGAGATCTCTAATTCAACTGTGATGCAGCCAAATGGTCCTTAAGGAAGCAGCTATTGTGACTTGCCTTCAATTCTTTTGTATTTATGGTTCTTCTTTTTCTTTTTCCTTTTAGCTTCTAGATTTAATTTTTCTTTAATCTCACAAGTATTACATAAGTACAATCTCCTCACCAAATGTTCAACAGCATAAATCAGCAAGGAAAAGCTGCCTTCTACCATTTCTCCCACCATCACCACCATTCAACTCCTCCCCTGGAGGAGACTGTTGTTAGCAGATTCTCCAGGGATCCACATACAATATTACTAAATTGCCACCCCTTCTTTTTCAGTTGGCTTCCTTTGTTCAGTTTCTACTTTTGGCATTTATGAATCATCTTGTCTTGAAAGCTCCTTTTCGATTATGCCAAATCACCCCACCGTATATTCTTACTGCGTCCCCTTATCATGGCCACTCTTTGACACTTATTTGATCATGTTATTAATTCTTGTCCCTCCCAACTAGATAGAAAGTCCCATGAGGGAGGAAATACATTTACTTTTGTTCAGTCTTATACTCAAATACTTAGTCTAGTGGCCCACAGGAAGAATTCAACAAGCATTTGTTGAATAAATGACTGTTATTCTTCCATTAGGCTATCTCCAGGTTGTAACTATAGTACTAATAGATTTGAGAGGTGAGGATTTTAAATAGGAACCATTCACTCAAGTGAGACTGTGAAACTGTTTTTTGAAAAACTTACAAAAGTCAGAAGCACAAGGTTCTCCACTAGTGAATGAACAAGATACAAATTATCCCTGCTCTCAAGAAACCCTCCCTGACAGGAACTGCAATGCAGATATTCAATTAAAAATATCTGAAATTGCTTATGTGAACTGCAAAGCACCCATCTCTTAAACAGCAAGCAACACGTAATGCACTGTAAGAAGGAACAAAGAGAACAAAGAAAGAAGTGTAAGGGGGAAAAGCAGGAATAGCTCTAACCTTGAGGCAGGCATGACTCCTTTCCTGGAAACTTTCTCTGCAGACATTACGCAATTAATTGTAATTAATTATCCACCACACCTGCATAACCAGCTACATCTGCCTCTGTAAACTTGCTTGCTTGCCCAAGCCTCCAGGATGTTGCGATAAGAGCCCTGGGAAGTCTCAAGTTCTATCTTTACCCCACCAGGATGTAAATCTAAACTACATAAGACAGCCCTGTGTTGCAGCTGGGGACCCTTACTCGGAACTAGTTCCCTGCAAGCGGCCGTTGGCCAGCAGAGCCTTGACTAATAAACCTCTCTTTTGTTAATTTGAGTCGGTGGGCTGTCATTTAAGCACTCAGACCCTACTTCAGCACAAAGTTGATCTGACCCAGTGATCCAAATGATCATTTTTGTCTATCTTTGAGTTTTAGGGACTGTGCTTCTATTGTACCTTGTAATTAAGAGGTTATGAGAGAGAGAGAGAAAAAAAAAAAAACAAAACAGGCTGACTTAACATGGCAAACGACAGTCTTGTATATTAATGACCAAAACTCCCTGACTTTGGCCAACCCAAATCTGATGGTTAGCTAAGGGACGAGAATGTGCTTAATCTTTTACCATATACCTCATAGACTCTGACTCAATAGCTTGCCTGAGTCTCCAAAAAGGAAATGTTGCCCAGTCCTGCTGTTCACTGCCCATTCTTACTTGCTCTAAGGTTAAGAGGTTGACTGTAGTGCATAGTAGGCATGAGACCTAAAAAGTTCTGCACTTACTGAAGCTTAATTAAAAGATGGTCAAGATGCAAAATTTTATCTACACAAGCATTCAGTTAGGTTTCTCCAATAAACAGAAAGGCTTACTCCCCTACTGAGGAACTTTTTCTTATTCTTTAAATTTTTATTTATCAAAGCAACAAGCAGTTATATTATTTACACGTAGCTTAGTGAAGGCAAAAAGGTAACTCAAAAACAACCAGCTATGATTCTCTCTTTTTTTTTTTTTTGAGTTAGAGTCTCACTCTGTCACCCCGACTGAAGTGCAGTGGCAACCATGATTCTTATAAGACAGGCACCAGTTATGTAGTGAGTATGACCACTTACAATTTTTCATGAGAATAAAACTGCTGGCCAGGCGTGGTGGCTAAAGCCTTTAATCCCAGTACTTTAGGAGGCTGAGGTGAGGGGATTGCCTGAGCCCACGGACTTGAGAAGAGGCTGGGCAATTTGACGAGACCTTATCTCTACAGTAAATCAAAAATTAGCCAGGTATGGTAGCACGCGCCTGTAGTTCCAGCTACTTGGAAGGCGGAAAGATCGCCTGAGCCCAGCAGGTCAACACTGGGGTGGCCGTGAGTGTGCCATTGCACCTGGGCAGCAGAATGAGGCTCCAATTCAAAACAAAACCAAGCAAACAAAAAAAAACATGCTTGAGTAGTCAATGACTGAACAAATATTGAAGTAGTTTTAAAATGCCCATTCCTCACTGGTCCTAGCTACACATTGACCACCACTGCCACTGAACATTATACAAGTAAATTCATTACTGTTTGGGATGCTAATTTTACTTAGACAGTAAATGTTTTCAGAGAAAGGTAAAAGCATAAACTTTGAAGTTCGACATTTCTGGGCCTATATACTAACCCTGCTACTTACTAGCTTAAAAGTTGAATAGGTTAATTAAGCTTTTCCCTCACATGTAAAAAATGAGTTAAGAGTACCCTTTGAAGAATCACTACAAGGAATAAAAGATAACATAGGCAGGCACTTAACATTGTGCACAAAGAGTGTTCAAATCAAGTGTGGTGTTTTCCATGCTTAATAGTAGCTGGTAGTGGTAGTATTGTTACATCAGATTGTAGCATCCCGACATGGCCACAACATTATCTCTATATTAGTTTCCTATGGCTACTATAACAAAGTACCATAAAACTCATGCCTTAATATAAAAAATCTACTTTCTCACAGTTCTGGAAGCCAGGATTCTGCAATCAGGTTGTCACTGGGGCCATATGCCTTCTGGAGGCTTAGGGGAGAATCTGTTATTGGCCCCTTTCAGTTTCTGGTGGCTGTGGACATTCCTACACTTGCAGCCACATTGCTCTAATCTCTGTCTCTACACTTCCTCCTCTTTGGTGTCAAATCTTCCCCTGTCTCACTGTTACAAGGACACTGGTCGTTGAATTTAGGGCCCATCTGGATAATCTAGGATAAATGTCCTCATTTTGAAATCCTTGTTTTCGATAATACCCTTTTATTCCAAAGAAGGTAACACGTAGAGAGTCCAAGGATTAGGACATGGGCATATCTTCTGGGGGAGACCATTCAACCCACCACAATCTCTCATCCCACATACTCTTTTAGAACTCTGCAATTTCCCCATAAAGAAGTAGAGCCTATGTGCCTGCCCCTTGAATCCGGGCAGGACTTTGTGTCTGCCTTCAACATAGTAGAGTGGAAGGGAGGCTATCTGACTTCTGAGTCCAAGTCCTAGCAATGCTATGTACTTCCTTATTTATTTATTTTGAGTTAGAGTCTCAGTCTGTCACCCAGGCTAGAGTCCAGTAGCACGCTCATGGCCACCCCAGCATTGACCTGCTGGGTTCTGGCCATCCTTCCACCTCAGCCTTCCAAGTAGCAGGAACTACAGGCGTGGGCTACCATGCCTGGCTAATTTTTGATTTATTGTAGAGATGAGGTCTCGCCAAGTTGCCCGGGCTGGTCTTGAATTCACAGACTCAGGCAATCTACTCGCCTCAGCCTCCCAAAGTGCTGGGATTACAGGCAGAGCCATCGAATCCAGCCTTTCCTTCATTTTAGATGAAACATACATTCTGGAGTCTAGCTACTATACTGCGAGCAAGGCCAAATTAACCACCAGGAAGGACCACGTACAGGTGTTCTGACCGTTTGAGGTCCCAGCTGACAGCCAGCGTCAACCACCCTTACATATAAGAAAACACCTGGGAGAAGATCCCAGCGCCAGCTGTTGAGTCACCCTCAGACTTGGAGTTTCCTAGCTCAGGTGACTCCACTAGCTCTGACCAAGTTGCAGATTCATATGCAAAATAAATCACTGCTGTTTGTATTAAGCCACTGAGTTTTGGGGTAGTTTGTTATATAGCAATAGATAACCAGACCAATTATCCATTAAATAATTAAAAGAATTAAGATTAAAAAATTGTTAAAGGCATAGGATATCTATCTGCTTCCTGGCCCTGGCACTTAACATCTTGGATCTTTGCCTAACTAGAGATTGAGCAAACACACACACACACACACACACACACACACACACACACACACACACACTTCTAGTGGGGAAAAAAAGGTTCTATCTCTCTCATTCTAGGATCAAGGACTATGGGAGGACCCAGTATTCAGATATAAAATCTATCTGAGCTTGGAGGACCTCATAGGTCATCTGATCCAAGCTGTATTGTTTTACAGATTGGGAGAATAAAGCTCAGAAACAGCTCCTCACCCAACACAGGCCCATTCTGCTCCTCACAGGCATGAAAAATCTATCAGTCTCCCTACCTTACCAATCAAGAATATTGAGAGGAATACAGGAGACTTGGAATGAGTGTGTAGAAAACATACAAAGCTGATATAAACATCGTAGTTATTTTTGGCTGTTAATCTGATTATGCGGAACTTTCTTTTCCTCTCTCTGGTAAATTGTTTTTTGTTTGTTTTCCTACTTTTTTTTTTTTTGAGTTGGAGTCTCACTCCATCACCCAGACTGGAGTGCAATGGCATGTTCATGGCCACCCCAGCGTTAACCTGCTGGGCTCAGGCAATCCTCCCGCCTCAGCCCTCCAAGTAGCCAGAACTACAAGCACGTACTACCCCGCCTGGCTAATTTTTTGATTTATTGTAGAGTTGAGTTCTTGCCAAGTTGCCCAGGCTGTTCTGGAATCCGTGGGCTCAGGCAATCCCTTCACCTCAGCCTCCCAAAGCGCTGGGATTATAGGCTTGAGCCACCGCACCAGGCTTGTTTTCCTACCTTAATCCCATGGTTCCAGGTCTTAAGAAAGTGTCCAGGGCACAGAATGGAAAGGTAAAAACTGTTGTATCATGAGGAATGAACTTCTTTCAAGAGCCTTAGCATGCCCTACAATATGTCTCCAAGTGGTAGGACAGCAGATTCTAGACCTGTTCTGAAACAAAGAACTTCCTATGATGAGAGAAATTATCTGTATCTGTTCTAAGATGGCAGCTACCAGCCATATGTAGCTGTTGAACATTTGTGATGTGGTTAATGTGATTTAGGAAATGAATGTTTAATGTCACTTAATTTAAATCCATAGTGGATAGTGTCATTCTAGAAAGAATATTTACAAAGCAACCCTGAGTCTGGAAATCCCAACTGATGATTGATTGTCTGATTTCAACCGACAGGAAGCTTCCTCATATTTACTGGTTCTTCTAGTTTGAATCATCTATCCTCCAACCGCTGCCCCCACTATGGAAGGACTGACTCTCAAATTCTCTGTGGCAACATGCCCCTTGGGATTTTCTACTTTTCTCCTACAAGCTGCTTAATACCTTAGTAAGAGTGAACAAATCCCTGAGAGATGGTCACAACTTCTGATTTCTGAGAGTTATTCAGCATTCACAGCAACACGACTAATAAGAACTAAAAAATCCACATGTGAGCAGCTTTGTGTGATATATGAAGACAAACACACTTCCAGGGAGGTTTTCTGACATTATTTTTCTCAGTTCTAGGATCATAAAAAATAATTCTGGGTGTATGAAAACTCTCGTAAGTGGCAAAAGTCACAAATATTATCCAAATAATAGAATAAAGTTACACAGTAATTTCTTTATAATTGGAATTCAAGCTTCTCAGTTTGACCTCTCAAGTGTCTCTATAATTTGCATCCTGCTTGACTTTACTAGTGTCAGTTCCCACTATCATCCTTCCTGTCCCTTCCTTCCTCTCCAGTAGCCTAAGCTCACAACACTGAAACCATCATTTCTGAGGCTTCCCAATCAAGTTTAACTCATCCACTTCCAGGCTATAATCACACTGCTTTCTCTGCTTTAACCACTACTCAGAAGGCATTATTCATCCTTTAAGGCTCATTTCAAGAAGTCTTCCAGTGCTTTCTAACTTAAGCTCATTTCTTCTTTCATACTTCCTTAAAATATATGTCATTTTGGAAGGTATTAAGATGATACATGTGGGTTTTTTCATAGTAAGTTATGAGTGATTAAAGTTAGAATTTTTGATTTTAAAGATTTTTTTTAATCTTTAGTTTCTACACAGAGCATAATATACTGCACAGTGTGCTTAAGAAACTCTGATTGAATTGAAGCAAATATGCCCAATAAGTTGTATCCCCTTATAGTAGTCTTGATTAATGTCATTTTGAAGCAACTGCAATACCAAAATCATCCTTGATGATTGGCATTCTTGCAAAGGTATAAGATACAGGAAACTTCAAACCAAATTAGAACTTTGGAGAACCATACATTAAGACTGATCATGGAATAAATTAACTTTTGGTTTTTTGTTTTGCTGTATTCCATTTTTCATGGCACTTAAAAAAAAATAACATTTTGGCAATTTTTCAGACAGATGGATTGAGCTAATGGATTAAAAGTGACCAAAGAGTCAAAGCACTGAGAGATGGAAGCCTGATGTTCTCAGTATAGGAAGCCCTTCCAAGTCCCCAAGCAAAGCTGGCATCCACACTGAAGCAGCGGCTACAAAAATGCATGGTATCTTCATTAACAGTGCTAAATGAAAAGTATAACTAAAGCCAATAATACCATTTTCTCTCATTTGCTGAGCAAATCTGTATATTAACTAAGACGAAATCTCCTGCTTCTAATCTATTTCACACTCCATTATTACTCTTCTTCTCTCATGTAATTAAAATGTAGCAGGTAGTTGATACACAGGAGGGAGTGTCTGTATTAAAAACACCTCTTCATCATCAAATTCAAGACCTCATCTCATTTACAATCTGTCTACCTTAATAAATCAACTGATATTTCATTTTAAAAGCCATATAAAGCTCTATTAACCCATCTTTATAAATTTTCATTTAAAGTAGCTGCCTATTCATAATATTCCCTCCTTCATTTGTTCAATAAACATATTCTAAGTATCTACTATGTACTAAGTAATGGACTTAAAGCTGTAGCTACAAAGATGAATGTTTTAAGGCTGTCTTTTGGAGTTCCCAGCCCAGTAGAGAAGACAGGAACATAAATAAATACAAGACTATGCCTTCTCTCACTGCCTAACACCAGGCAAGAAAAGCACGCAGGAGGGACTCATTGGCTCCATCTGGGAGGACTTAAAAGAATAAATTTAAAGAGGAAAAAAATCTTAAAAAGGTCAATGCTGTGGTTTCTTTCGCCCATACCAGCTCTGGCATGTCTCCCTTTCTTTTCTCTCTTCTTTCTCTAATAAATTTTATTTTAGAATTAAAAAAAAATAGGAGGGGGGCAATGCTGATAGATCAAATGTGAGTATGGCTTTCAAGCGAATTCTGGCCTCTCTTATAAGAAAGGAGTCCAGACCAGCTGCTCAAGTAGCCGAACTCTGAAAACCATGTGACTCTGCCTTCTCAGGCTACAGCAGATGAGGCATCTGATTGCATCTATGGGCATGAAAGCAAACTACAATGTGATGTGCAAAATCTGTGGGGCCGATATAGTTCCCTTTCTGGATTTCACCTGAGTAATAATGAAAGCAGCCTAACTTTCCCCTAAAGCTAACTGTTACAGTTTTTTGAAAAAACATAGAAAATCAGCCACCTGATCTTTAAGCTTAAAACTTACATTTGTTTTACCTGAGTTCCTTTCTCAGGAAACCAATCCTTAGGCCTTAAAGTATTAAGAAACAAACTCAACAGATCACTGCATTCAGAAAATGAGAGGCCAGATCCCTCCTGTTTACCAGCTCCTCTTCCTTACCCTTACCCAATACCTGTTTTCTACATTCCTGTCCCGCTATATAAACTCCTGACTTCAATGGGGCAGGGAGAAGGATTTGAGATGGAATCTCTGATTCCCCTTGGCTGATAGCACTCAAATAAAAAGGCTTATTTCCTGGCAAGATTCGTGGTCTCAGTGATTGGCCTCTTGTGTGAGGAGCAATAGGACCCTGACTAAACCCCTAATGTTTTGGTAATAACAGTGAAAAACTAGAACAGGTGAAGTGGGGACTGATAGGGAAAGGTCATTCTATAGGGAAGGGCAAAGGCAGATTCAGGCTGAAGTGGCAAGAAAGTAGAAAACATGAATAAACAGGGAATTCATCAGTAGCACAGGAAGAGTTGAGGGACTTGGTCTGCATAGAGAAGTAAGTCTTCCATGGCAAGACTGATACTGTCTAGTCCGAGGAAGTCAAAAGGAGGGCATCCCAGAGAGGTCTTGGTTCCTGACAGTGCTCTTGGTCCCACGTGTGCCTTGAATTCCCACGAGACCCCTGTCCCCTTTCCACTGACTGCACTTGTATCCTCACTCTCCCAGACTTGAGTTAGTTTGACTGGGTTGCAATTCCTTGAGCCTTCTCAAAACAGATGATGTGTCAGTGTCCCGAGCTATGGAACTCGCTGGCCATTTTCTCTGGCTTTGACTGTTTTACAATGTGTCCAATTTACAAGTATTAGAATGCCTTCTTCTGACCCTCCGTGGATCTTTATCTTACTTTAGGGTAAATAAATCATGTTTTAGACATTGCACTGAACAAATTCAATTTGTCTTTGTGAAAAATAGCCCTTGGAAAATAGGCAGCATCACGCACTGATGAAGAGCAGTGGCCCTCGGGCCAGACTCCCTGCAACCCACCCAGCTTTATCGCTGACTGACTGTGTGACCTTGGGCAAGTTACTGCACTTCTGGGAGCCTCTGCTTCCTTATCTGTAAAATGTGGATAATAATGGTGCCTACCTCGTGGCATTTTTATGAACATCATACAAAAACATTATGAGGTTCTGCGTGAGTTTTTATTAAACAAGTGGAAATTCATTTCTTACATGATCACAAGTGACAAGGGTTTGGATTTTGTAATTTTAATGAATGCAAAGAGGAATAGAAGTCAGAAGTTCTATATTACACAGTCACAGGTAGCTCTGATTTACTGAGGATCTACCATGTGATGTGACCGGCACTGATCAGACCCTTCACCCATTCTCTCATAGGGGTGATTGCAAAATGGCCATTTGCAGTGAACTAAAACATCCTGAAGGCCTACTGTGTAGCCAGCACTGAGCCAGGCTACAAAAATGAAGAGTGCATAATCCCTGCACCCGAAAAATTCCCAGGGCAGCTGGGGTACTAAAGTTGGGTCAGAAAACCTTGATATTCACTTCGGTTCCATCATCTGTAAAATAGGGATGTCTGATACAGTGACTCCTAAGGCGCCTATTTCATCTAATTTTACAGGCATTGGGGTCAGGGACCATGCCACCTATTGACAACTCTTAAGTCTCTTTAGTTTTGCCACTCAATAACCACTTGTGCTGAATGATTGTGGAGATGATCAATGCTGCAGTATTTTTGGAAAGTCTTGGAGGCCAGATTATTTGGATTGGGCTGCTAGACTGCATTGGCAGAAGCAACAGCCCTCTATAGAATAAGATTTCATGAAGCCAAGGGAAATGCCAGCAGGAAAAATCACAGGAAGATGCCTCAGAACACACCCGGTCCAACGCACTCAGTTCTACCCTGGCTTCCAGAGGAGGAGGGTGAGATAGTTCATGGCCAGTCAGGCTAGGGCTTTCTACACAGTCCAGTCTCTGACACTCAGGCTAGAACTTTCTACACAGCCTCACAATATGGCAAACTAGCTAATAAACCAGGCTTCAGAGTCAGACTCCTCAGATTCACATCTCTGCCCTGACGCTTTATAGCTGTGTGATTTCAAATCAAGTTACTGAGCCTCTCTCTCCCTTGTAAAGTTGGCATCAATATAGTACCTACCTGGATAATGATTCAATCAGATAATAGTTGCAAACTGTAGGAGTCTAGTGCCTGGCATAGAATGAGTCTGAAATGAATGATGACAACAAACACATCTCTAAAGTGCTTACTATGTGCTGAACTCTCAACATTTACATCCATCACCTCCTCTAAACTTCACAACAAAATTATGTGGCAGGTATTGTTATAACTCAGGAAATGGCAGCACAGAGAAGTTGAGAAACTTGTCAAAGTTTACACAGTAAGTGGCAGAACCCAGAACTGTACTTACTACATCTGTCTCCACAGTCTGAGCCCTGAACTACTGTACTGTCACACAGGGTCTCTCATGACTTTTCTGAGTCTTTCCATGTATCACATGCTGTTTAAAATGTTTGACAAGAATGAACTCACTGAGTCTTCACACCAACCTATGAGTCGATCTTCTTAAGTTTCTAGTACATGCTTACATTAACACAACAAGGGGACAAAACAAAGGAGGAGACAGTGCAGGGAGGGGGTCTCAGCTACAGAATAAGGAGAAGTGAGATAAAAATGGAACATTCAGAATGACCCGAGAACTACCCTAAACAGAAAATGGCACTCAGTACCTCCGATGAAAGGGAATCTGTGACCTACAGCACAGGGTAGGCAACAGAGATAAAACGCTGTTTTGCCAGCTTCAGAATGTTGTTGAAGAGCTGGATCATTATAGCGATTTGCAGGAGAAGGTACAGCATAGTAGAAAGGTTGGGCTACGAAGTCAAGCATCATCTCTTCATTTACCAGCTATGTGTTTTTCAGGAAGTCACTCAACTTCTCTGAGCTTTGGGTTTTCATTTAGTACAGTGGGAATAGTAATACCAAATATATAGAGTTGTTTTTTTTGATTCAGAGCCTCACTCTGTCACCCAGTCTGGAGTGCTATGGCACAGTCACGACCCACTGTAGCCTCGACCTCCTGGGCTCAAGTGATCCTTCTACCTCAGTCTCCCAAGTAGCTGGGACTATAGGCGCATATCACCACACTCAGATAATGTTTTGTGTGTGTGTGTGACTTTTTTTTTTTTTTTTTTTTGCTGGAGTCTCACTCTGTCACCCAGGCCAGAGTGCAGTGGCACACTCATGGCCACTGCAGCCTCCACTTGCTGGGCTCTGGTGATCCTTCCACTTCAGCCTTCCAAGTAGCTGGGACTACAGGTGTGTGATACCACACCCGGCTAATTTTTTGATTTACTGTAGAGATGAGGTCTCACCAAGTTGCCCAGGCTGGTCTCAAACTTGTGGGCTTAGGCAATGCCCTCACCTCAGCCTCCCAAAGTGCTGAGATTATAGGCATGAACCACCATGCCTGGTCAGTTTTTTTGTTTGTTTGTTTTTTGTAGAGACAAGGCCTTACTATGTTGCCCAGGCTTGTCTCAAATTCCTGGGCTCAAGTGATTCTCCCAGCCACCACACCCAGCCTTGAAAATTAAGAGAGATTTTTAGGGCCATGCACAGTAACTAGCACAGAAGAGACAATAAATATCAGTTCCTTTGTACAGCACAGTGTATGATAAACTAAGGCCAATTTGTGGATATTTACAGGATAAGTAAATTGTATACTCTTCAATGTAGGGGGAAATTGAAGAGAAATTTCCCCCACATTGTCATCTTGATCTCCTGCCTTGTAATGAATACCAAAATATTCTCCTAAGAGCAGAGAAAAGCAAAATACTTTTTCTTCTGATTTACCTCTGAGACAAAGAAAACTTGGTTGTATGTTTGTCCAGATTGCTATCCTGGAAGGCTTTTCCAACATATGTCCTTGGGGATAGCCCAGAATGCAAGTCTGACAACAAAGTAAGATTCCAGATATTCAATCTTGGACACATCTTCAAGTCTTTAGAAACACTTCCAGATGACATCACTCACTTGGTTCGTTATTACTCAGAGATTTGATTAGAGTTTGAGCTTTTCCAAATCCCAAATTATTGAACAATCCAAGCATACAAAATAGTCACTCTTTCCTATTGATAGTATTTTAAAATCTCTGTATAAAATGCTTAACTGCTGTTTCATTAATTTGGGGGCTTTTTTTTCAATATCACATTGCTTAATACCTCGTTTTCCAAAGATCTTCACTGTCAGTAAATTATTATTTGTGGAATAGAATTATAATTCGGAAAGAATATGTTTTATACTGTGATTGACAGAAAATATGCTTTTAACTTGCAGAGCAAGACCAATTTTCTAACACTTCAGTTCTATTTGCTCAAATGCATTACTGGTATAAAGCACCAATTATGGCTAATAACAGCATTATTCTTACCTCAGTAAGTACTTGGTTTGGTAAAGCTTTAAGGACTCTCAACTCTGGCAATCAATTTTGTTAACTACAGGAAAGAGCTGATTTCATATAGATTATTACCTTAATGTCATATAAGTGGTACTCAATATACATTTACATACGCCTTTATTAAGCTTGCCAGAGAAAACAAACTCTAGAAGCCATATTTGTATAATATCACAGTTATCAAGGTCTGAGCTCACATTTCCCGTCCCCTTTGCCCCCAAATCTTTCAGGTTCTATATTAAATGAATGACATATTCAGTAAAAATCACAAAAATGGGGATTATGCAAATTAGTCGCAATAGGAGATATGGGATACTATTGTCCCAGCCATGTTCTAGTCTAAAGGTAATAAATTGTATCTTGTTTTTTAGACCCCATGACTCAACCATCTCTCCACCCAAAAACTGAGCATCTTCCAAAATGTCTCTGATCCCTCAACTCTCTATCCGGACAGAAGTCAAGGTGCAATTCATATTTTAAATGTCTTTTGAATCTCTACTTTCCATCCTATTGCCCTAGGTTCAGTCTTTTCCTGTTTAATATTACAATCAAAAGTTTTCCTACTTTATACATTTTTGAAATAGAAATTAAGAACATCACAGAACATGCACACTAACAGATGGTAATTGTGGTCCCTTGGACATGAAACCAAACAGACCCAGGCAGGGCACCTTTCAGAGACCTCAGCTAAAAAACTTTTCTATTTCTATTGCTTTCTCATCTATGCAAGCTCTCTAGAATGCAAATCTGATTGCATTCCTCTGCTTGAATACTCCTCTGAATTGTGCTTGTTTATAAAGAAAGTCCAAGTTCAGTCTGTAGCCACACCACCCTGAATGTGTCCAATCTCATTTGATTTTGGAAGCAAAGCAGGGTCAGAACTGGTTAGTACCTGGATGGGAGAAAGTCCAAGTTCAAAAAGTATTGACTGAATCCAATCCAGAAACAGAAGCTTATATGGTCTGATACTCTAGAACGTATTATCTTGGACCACTCCCCCCGCAAGAAATTGATCTGTAGATTTTCCAAAGTTACTACTGCAATTGAGTAATTATTGTCTTTTCCAAAAGAATTAAACTCTTTCCTCCTTATATTTCTCTAACCTTGATGTTATAGAAATCTGTAACATCAAAGTATTTTTTTGATTAGATAGCTTTCTAGCTTTAACCACACGTATTATAAAGTGAGCCATTCTGAGGCCTGAAGCGGTATCTGTAACCTTGGTTTATGGAGTCCTAATTAAGCCAAGCACCAGCAAGTCCCGCCATGAGTGACGGATGAAGACACACACAGAAAAGAAGCAGGCCTTGTCCTTTTCGAAGTTCAGTCTGTCTGGGAAACACATGTAAAAATTATTATCTGAAGTGATAAGTATAATTAGAGCAACATGAAAGGAGCTGCAGAGTATCAAGAGGGGTTGTACCAAGCAGAGAAGACAGAGAAAGCAGGCCAAGCAAAACATGCTGCCCAAGCAAAGGAAGGATGACAACACACAGGGTGTCAAGGGTAAAAACAAACTTCATATAGTTCAGAAAAGGCAAATATCCACTCTCATATTTGGGATTTTCACGTGAAAACCTTACTGTTAATTCTGTTATGGTTGTTTTCTTTATCCGACAGGACTCGTTTCCATTGCCAATCTGATGACTTATTTCGACATCAGAACAAGAATGGAAAGTATTGTCAGAGCAGACTGCTACCGCTATCACCTTGTTAAGTTCAATGACTTATCTTGCTAGTGCGGACCAGAATCTCTAGGTACAAAACCTCAGAATAAGTTCAGAAATTATTTTTGCCAGGATTTTCTTTTCATGTGAACTTCAACACTCAATGCCCAGTGTGTGTGGGAACCCTAAGCGCCAACAGCAGGAATTTCTTCCAAGAAGCATAAAGGCAAGTTCTTAAAAAAATGAAACACAACTACATACCTCTCATTTCTATCT